>NDGN011557768.1:9613-28061 GCA_002564285.1 Tympanoctomys barrerae | reverse complement strand
CACCCGGACGCCCGCCAGCCTGGCTGCGCCCATCTTCTCCATCCGGGATCCTCGCTGAGCATCTTGGGCAGTGGCTGCCTTTGCCTGTCCATAACGTGCCTCCTCTCGCCCCGCTAAGTTCCCTTCAGCTCCTCCATCTGAGCTCAGACTTCCGCTCCGCCAGAGCTCTCGTGATCCCTGTGACCAGGTGCCACTGCCCGTGCACCCCGAGCAGCTTCTGGGCATTGGCACCCCCTCTCCAGATTAGCAGTTAGTTGCGCAAAAGCTATCTTTTTCATCCAAGTGCCTGACGCTTAAACATGAACTGTGTAGACGCCCTTGGGAAACTTCCATATTGGTTTTTTCTTTCTTTCTTTTCCTTTTTTTTGCAGAACCGGGGATTGAACTCAGGCCCTTGAGCTTGCAAAAGAAGTGCTTATTCTATTGAGCCACCTCCCCAGCCCAAAACTTCCATATTGGGATCAAGAGTCCAACCTCTGTTTTCTTTCTCAGGAGATAAAACTAGCCTTGCAGCCATGAAGCTAAGCACTGTTATGATTCATGTTAAGGGCTTCTGTAACCCTATCCTTGCGGTTTAAGAACTTCTGGTGGGACCAACCCCTTCGCAGGAGCCCGTGCCCCTCCTGTTGGGACTGAGTGGGAACTTTCCCAGTACTGGATTTCCTAGGCACAAAACCACCACCTAGCAACTGTGTCACATACTTCAGAAAACCAAAGCACAGCAGCCGTGAAAAACTGCTCTTTCCCGTGGTCTTCCTCCCTCCATCAGCCGCGCCACAGAGTGATCTCACTAAGCACAACTCTGCTACCCTGAAACCCCACTCACACCCCGCCGTGTTTCTTCCTGTCTCGGTTCTGCAGGTGTTACACAACTGGGAAGCGTGTTGGCACCACGGGTCTGGCTTAACAGTGGGTTTCTCAAAGGGACAACATATTTATGCCATTTTTTAAAGCTAGATTTGGGAGTCATTCAACTGTATCACAGGAAAGCCCCACCGAGGAGCTTTTAGAAGTTACGACTTTAGGGAGCAGTGAGGCTGGAGATGCCTCGCAGTTCTTCCCGCCCTAAATCCAACACGGGGGCACACACTTTACAATCATGGTCCCCACTTTTTCTTCTTCCCGGGAGACTTGCAAGGCTCTGATATCCTCACCCCACTAATAGGAGTTCATTATAATGGGGATACCTGTCAGCAGAAATGTAGCAGAACACAGGGAGCCAAGCAGTAGTGTGTCACTACTAAGGGGGATTTTGTTTCTCCAGGGGACATCTGGTAACTTCCGGAGACAGTTTTTAAAACTTGACTGAGGGAGTAGAGGCCGGGAGGCCGACGAGTATCTCACAGTGATGCGGGCAGAAGACAGCCCTCCTCGATAAAGCAAGCTGACCTAAGTGCCAGCTTAGTTCCGAGACTAAGAAAGCTGGCCACAAAGCTTAGGAGACCAGGATCAAATCAGGGTCTGTTACTAATCATATGACCTTGAGCAAGCTGTTTCACCTCTACGTAAATCAGTTTTGTTATTTTTTAATATTTGAAATTTATTTATTATTTGCTACAGGGTCTCACTGTGCAGCCGGGACTCATAATGGCCCTCCTGTCTCGGCCTCCCCAGCCCTGGGGTCACAGGCACACACCACCTGGCCAGTCTCAGTGGCCAGCATGGTGCTACCGAGTTCTGCAGCTTGCGCAGCATGCAGCCCTGGGAGAGAATCCAGGTCTGTGTGCTTGCCAGGCAGGCACCTAGACCACCGAGCTGTCTCTCCAGTCCCCAGCTTTGTATTTATAAGATAGAAATGTCACTTCTCTTTGAAGGGTCTTACAGTGATTGCACTTATGATAGCAGCTTGACAAAGGGACCCGCACTTACCTTAGTGTTCTGTGCATATGAGTGACGTGGTGATTCCCAGCACGAGAGGGGAGGACAAAAGGGATTGGACTGGCAGGAGCGAAGCTTTTCCTGGAGAAAAGATTAAAGAATTTGTGGGCGTCACCAAGGATTCCAAGAGCCATGGATGTCATCTCTGAATGTCTACACATCTCTAAATCTAATGTTAAAACCCTAATCTACAAAGGGATAAGACCATGAGGTAGGGCCTTTGGAGAATGATTAAGTTAGGAGAGAGAGCTCCCCTGGGTGAATTGTGCCCATATAAAAGAGGCCTTAACTGGGCCTGGTGGCACCCATTACCCAGCATTCAGGAGGCTGAGGCAGGAGGGGCAGCGTGAGGTCAAGTCAGCCTAAACTACAAAGTGAGACTGTCTCAAAAACAAAACAAAACAACGCTGCCTCAGAGCAGCAGCTTGCCACTTCTGCCATGGGAGGGACACATGCAGTCACAAGACAAAGTCTCCAAGTCTGTGAACCAGGAAGGGACACTTAGCAGACACTGAACACACTGGTGGCTCAGTCTTAGACTCAGCCTTCTGAACCACGCGGAACACGTTTCTGTCAGTTAAAAGACATGCATGTTTTGATATTTTGCTACAGCAACCAGAGTGGACTAAAATACTACCCGATCTTCTGGTTTGGTTTTGTTCTGTTTTTTTTCAGAACTGGGCATTGAACTCAGGCCCTGTGCTTGCCAGGGAAGCACTTATTCTACTGGGCCATCTCCCCGGCCTGATCTTCTGTGAATAAAAACAAAATCAAAATCCAAAGATAGTGATCTGCTCAAAGGCACACCCATGAGGATGGCTCAGCACAGGCGGAGGAACTTTCCTCAAGTCCATTTGGAACCAGAAGAGACCCAGAACATCAAAAGCAGTCCCGGGAAACAAAGGAAAGGCAGGAGCTATCATAGTCCCTGACCGGACATTATACTAGAAAGCTACTGTGATAAAATCGGCCTGGTACTGACACAGAGACCCACCTGAGGATCAGAGGAACAGTTTAGAAAATGCATATACTGGATCTCCTGGAAGAAAATGTAGACAAATTGTAAAGACAGAGTTAGGTAGAGAGTTCATGAACAAAAACTAAACTGCATGGGAAATACTTTAAAGAGTCAACAACTGGTATCTCATCTTTTTGAAGGGATTTTGCACTTCAAGGCAAATCTCCAACAGAGTAAAAAGAAAACCCACAAACCGGGAAAAAATTATAGCTAACTGTCCTTCCAACACAGGCCTTTTATCTAGAACATATAAAGAATTTTTAAAAATAAGGCCCTCCATATTCAAAGACCCAACACAAAAATGGGTATCTGAGATGAATGTACACTTTTCAGAAGAAATACAAATGGCAAGTAAATATATGAAAAAATGTGCAACATCATTGGTCATCCGAGAAATGCAAATTAAAACAACACTGAGATTCCATTTCACCGCAGAAAGAATGGCTAACATCCAGAAGTCAGCCAATAATAAATGCTGGAGGGGCTGTGGGGGAAAAGGAGCCGTGCACTGTTGGTGGGAGTGCAGACTGGTACAACCACTGTGGAAATCAGTGTAGCGATTCCTTAAAAAGCTAGGATTGGAGATCCCATTCAAGCCCTCTATTCCGCTCCTGGGCATCTTTCCAGAAGAACTGAAAACCTCATGTCACAGCAATATACGTGCGCCCATGTTTATAGCAGCCCAATTTGTCACAGCTAAATCCTGGAAACAGCCCAGATACCCATCAACGAAGAATGGATAAAGAAGATGTGGTATTTTTACACAATGGAGTATTATTCAGCTATGCAAAGAATAAATTTGAGTCTTTTGTCAGTAAATGGATGCAACTAGAGAACATACTCTTAAGTGAACTAAATCAGACCTCCATAGGCAAACATTATATTGTCTCCTTAGTGTGAGAACCTGAAAGAGGAAAATGGAACTTGAAGGTTACAATAGATATTGAGAAAAGGTAATGAACTTGTTCAAAAGGAAAGAATTACTGAGTTGAGGAGGAGGACAGGAGAGGGAGTGGGGAAAAGAGATGCATCTAGGTATGTAAGCAGGATGGTTTGGACAACTGTACTGTGCATTTCTGCTGGTCTGTGGAAAGGAGCAGATAATAATTTTTGTCTCCTTTTTTCAATTGATTGTACTTTTTCTCTTTTTTTATATGTTTCTTTCTTCTTCAATTTTACATGCATGTATCTGATAATGTGAATAACTGGTTGGAAGACAACACTATGTGTTACAACAAATACTGTGAAATTCGTATTACTTTGTTAAATGAAATTCTTTATCACTTATAATTTTTGTTTTAATTCTAATTTGTACTCTCTTTCAAAAATAAAAAAAATAAAGACAAAGAAGCTGGCTCCATGCTTTTCACCAAGGTTGTCCCAAAGCATAATCCAAGTGGCTCTTTGGAAGTGGGTAGGAGATCATTTCTCCAGCACAATCCCTTGTTCTAGACCTATTGATTTAGAAATCTCTGCATTTGTCTTTCTGAGTTAACTGAAAAGTTTCTTCTTTCAGAAACCACTCAGATCTGCTTCAGATCTACTGGCCGGGGCCCAGAATCAGCATTTCAACAAGCTCAGTTGTTAAACAAGAAACAGGCAATCTGAAAGCCACCAAAGGGCCAGGTATTCAGGCTGAGCTTGTCAGTTCCTGAGGGTTGACCTGTGAAGTGGCCAACACACTTCTTTTCTGAACTACATTTTCAGCTTTTCCAGGAAAATCAGTTTGAGCTATAATTGCCTTGGGTTGGTGTCTGTCCAAAAGTGACTTTTTTTTTCTTCCAGTAAGAGGCTTAATGTAGGTTTTTTGGTGTTTTTTTTTTGTTTTTTTTTTGTTTTTTTTTTTTTGTAAATATGCTTTTAAAAATTTCAATCTGATAGAAATTGGAACCCTGTGGAGGTGTTTCACACCCTTATGAATTACTTCAGGTAATTTAAGTGAAGAAATCAAATTAATTTAAAAGAACAGTGCAGTGTGCATGTGCGTGTGTGTGTGTGTGTGTGTGTGTGTGTGTGTGTGTGTGTGAATGTATGCGCAGACCCTCATATGCAATTCTGACAGGAAAAATGAACACATGCTTTTAGGCACTTAGCTGTATTTACCATCTTGTGAATCTGAGTTAAGCAAGAGTGAGAAAAGCACCAACACAAGAAGTATCTAAGGGATTGTCAGGCTCCCTGACTTCGTAATCCTCCAGTCCTCTGCTTTCTGGGCGGCCTGTGGAGCGCCTCGTCTCTCAGGCCTTGGCTAGATGGCTGTCAGGGCCCCTGAACTCGCCATGGCTATCACCACGCTCCTGCTGCACGTTCTGACACTGCAAACCAAACTAGTCTTCGCACAGCCAGCCTGGTGGGGTGTGGAGCAGCAGTGGCTGGCTGTGTGCTGAGCCCCCTGCACGCCCCGAGCTCCCAAGGCAGCGGCATCAGACTGCTTGGACCCAAACCATCTCAGAGCATCCTTCCTCCTGGTGGCCTAGAGCTCTCACTCCACACACACGGTCCACTGGTGCTGTGCACTTACTTGCCCCGTGCGCCATGCGTAGGTGACACTTCTGTCTGTCCAGCAGAGTCTTCCAGCCACTCACTTTTTAAAAAACTAAAACCCCTGTTCAAAATACTATGTTTTACTCGATCTCAGTGGGGTTCTCTGACCTACAAGATGAGCCCAGCCCTTCCCAAGCCCTTCCCTGTCTGGCCACAGGTATCAGTGCAGAGGTGCCTGCAACTGCTCCCCTGGTGGTCAGCGTGGGGTGGAGCAGCACGGGCTGAGGCAGGCCACGTCTCTGCAGGCCATGGAAGCTTCTGCCGCCCAGAAAAGCACCGGGTGGCCTTGCCAGTCAGGAGCTTCGGGCTCCAGGGATGCCTGAGGCCCAGACGCTGCTTCCATTCTTGGGTTTCACAAGACCTCTATGACCTAAACAAAGGTTGGCTATCACAATTGAAAAAGATAGCCCAATGCATGACGATGCAGCTTGTACAAGAGAACTGTGAAGTCCTTGGAGACAGCTGAGGCCTGGAGGAGACGCCTCATCTGCACTCCATGGTGCTGTGTCCCCGCCACCCCGCAGGAGTCCTCCACCAAGGGAAGTGCGTGGGGCTGAGGGGTCTGTGCTTCTCATCCACATCTCAGTTTTAAAAGCTACTCTAAAGTGATACAAAGCTTAAAGGTTCAGCATTAAACAGGTACAAAGTTGGACTCTCCAGCCCCATCACTAAATGACATGAAAGCAATCTAGATTCGAAAAGAAAAAAATCTGAAATGACTGTTTCCCTTTATCTATATTAGTGGGTTCAGAATCCTACTGCACGTCAGAAATTACCTGGAAAACATAAAACAGTTTTCTAATCTTTGGCCCCATTGCCCAGGTTCTGGCTTAACCTCTCTGTAGTAAAGCCCAGGCACCATTCCCTAATGATTATTGGAGTTGCAATAGATTTGAAAGTTCATTTAGGGGCCATTGACGTTCTCATGATGACCGGCAGTACCGTACACACACCATATCTTTCCACTCATATAGAAATGTTGAGATATAATCGGTATGTTAACAACCCTTATGTTTAATATACACAATTATATGAGTGGGGAGATACTCATACACCTGTCATACTACCTTCTAAGAAATCTTTATTTGCTTATTTATTTGGTACAAGGTCTCGCTGTGCAGCTCCAACTCATAGCAATCCTTTTGTCTCAGCCTCCCCAGTGCTGGGATTACAGGCGTGCGCCACCATGCCTGATTTGATCCTGTTACCAAAATCTAGTAATAAACATACCTGTTACTTCCAGAAGTTTCCTTGCACCCTGCATGTGTGCAAGATCCCCGCGTGAGGTCAGCCTCCCCACCAGTCTCCCAGTTCCCAGCACCGCACTGTCAGCTGCCGGAACTATGCTGGAGACCTAGAAAGACTTGCCTCGCGAAACTGTCATTTTGAAGCACCATTCCGCCACTGTTTTGGTGTCTGACTTCTCTATGGACTGCGAACTTAATCATAGCAGTTTTAACTTTCTATCTGTTGCTTCCCAGTAGCCTTTCACTACACTGCTGCACGAGCACATGCGTGTCAATCCACCACCCGCTGTGCAGTCTGTGGGCACACAGGGGATCTTACCTCCACTGCTTCCAGCTGTCCCAGTCCTCTTGGGGCCAGCCAGGTCCCGCAGAAGACTCGCCCAAATGCATTCCGATAAGGCCTCTTCAGAGTCTGCTCCCAGTGAGAGCCTTGCCCCACCAGGTTTCACTCACACTCCTCCATCTAACAGCTACAAGTCTACTCAAGAAAATGAACCGTGCTGGGGAGATGGCTCAGTGGAATAAGTGCTTCGCTGGCAAGTGCAGGGGTCTGAGTTCAATCCCTGGTTCCGCCAAAAAAAGAAAGAAAGAAAGAAAGAAAAGAAAAGAAAAAACAAAATGAACCTACATAGCACTTAATTTCTGTGAAAAAAAAAAGCGAAGTGGAAAAAAAGTCAAACCCATGCTTATTATGTGTCAGTTACCCAGGTTACAGCAATAAAAGGCATACAGTTTTAATTAAGGATGTCACAGCTTCGAGGGGGAGATGCGCTCTCCCAAGCGCAGGGTGGGAAAGGCTTCCCGAAGCGAAGGCAGGTGGCCACTGAGGACTGGCCGCAGCACGAGAAGGGCACTGCACATGGAGGAAGAAAGCGTGACGTGTCGCTTCAAAGCTTACACAAGTTCAGTTGCAAACATTCGAGAATGTTTAAGCCTTCTCAGCCAGAGGGACGTTTGTCAGGCGGGCATGCACAGGCCGCTCGGCCACCTGGCCCCGGCCTGTGATCCCAGCACAATGCTCGAGGGAGGAGGTCCGGGAGCGAGATGCTTGCCACTTCCAAGTCTTTCCCCTTAGACTGCCAACCTGGTCTCTGTAGACTTGAGACTTCCAGATTTTAGTTCTACGATTACTGCGGGCCAGACAGGGCCTAACCGTCACAGAGCCGTAAGGAGGCTAACTGTAGGCGCTCTCTAGCCTCAAGGCGCATCCATCTGTATCAATGCTTTATCATCTTGATTGATATTTTAAGTACATGTTTTTGAAATCCTCAGTGTTGCCTCTTGCACTCATTTTTAGCTATTTTTCCATTCTTAATCTTTTAAAAATTATGATATTTAAAATTGCATTAACCTACATTTTATCCTTTATCAAATAGGTACATGGTATATGAGGTGAAGGAAAATTTTAGACTACCTCACCTCTTTTTTTTTTTTTTTATAGTGCTGGGAGTTGAACCCAGAGCCTACTAGCATGGAGCTGAGCTGTGCCTCAGGCATAGCTCATCTCTTAAAGCAAAAGCTGGGTGAGTGTTTCTTTACTAGTGTGCCCTGAGAGTGATGGGGGCTTATCGGAGGCCCGGGATGGTAGAGCCGGTTGTGGCCTTTTAGAGAAAGAAGTTGTACCATTTCCAAATTCATACATTTAAAAACAACACAGGATCGGAGTGCAGTGGCGCGCCTAGAATCCAGCCCTCTGCCGGGCTCAGGCAGGAAATCGGGACCTAGTTTGGGCAACTTAGCATTTTAGTGAGACCACCTGTCAAAGAAGAGGAACAAAAAACCAGAACAAATACCTGAACTATGCCCCTTCTGGAGCACTGAAATCCAAAAAAAGGACACGGCACCTATTTCAGATCACAACTCTTCTCAAACACATCCCAAAACTGAGGTTTTGGATCGACTTTGTGTGGTAAAGTTGTGCATTAGTTTAAATATTCTTTAGCTCCTTCCAAGTGGGCTAAAATAGAAGCAGTACGGACAAATGTTCTGGCCGCAGGCCTGCTGTCCTTGGGACGCCTGTGTGCACAGCTGGCTTTCCTGGCTGCCACAGAAGCTCGCTGGCCCACCGCTCCCTCCACTGACAAATTCTTCCTCCAGACAGCGGGGTGAGGCCACCACACCCAGACTGTGCACACCCAGGCTCGTGCTGAACATCTGTCCCTCCGAGAGTCTGGGGTTCCTTGTGCTAACGGGGTGCCTGCCAGTCAGCCTGAGCAAGAACACTGGATGCTTTATCTCTAAGGAGCCCCCAGTGCAGCTCAGGGACAACGGGGTCCCACGTGGCTCGCCTGGGGCGGGCTCAAGAGCACGCACATTGCTCCGCGGAGTGCAGCCCTCGGGCCCTCTTCTTCTGCTGGTTCTGCTTCGTGCACTCTCGCTGCACCAGCTCGTGGCTGTGCTTGCGGCTGTGCTGAGTCCTGTCTCTGGAGTCGAGAAAAGAGGAGAAGCCCTGGGCGCCCGGCCACACAGGCCTTTCCTGCCTCGAAAATCCCTAGACAGCCAACTCTTCCCTCTCCCTGAGACCAGAGGTGAACTTTTTCTCTTTTGGTTTCCCTTAACAATCCTAACTGCCTGTCACTTAAACAGAAATCCTTAATTAAGGATAATTTCCCCAACAGATTTGACTTTTAAATAGATCAAGCTATTCTACACTGTTTGTCAGCTTAGTCAGTTTCCAAGGTGGCACTCAGCCCTTGTCATGGCAAGACAATGTCCCTCACTCAATCTCTGCTACAGCACCTGAGGAGGAGGTGCGAACTGGGGCTCTGGGGTGACGTGGCCCGAGACGCCCAGAACCCCGTGATTCAGGCGCGTGTGGGCACGGCCGCTCTGTACACCGCCACATGTCAGTCCTGGCCAGCTAACTCCTTGGTCATTGGAGGTGTGTGCTCTAAATGGTACAGGAAGTACTAGCTGGACCAGCAGTAGCAGGAAGTCTAGAGGCAGCTGCTATGACTGGGGAACATCGGTGTGGAAAGCTGAGGGCCCAAGAGCAAGTACTACACGCTTCCTCACGTCAGGACAATCTAGGCCTGTCCAGCTCTCTGGTCACACGCAGCAAAGCCGCATCACACTGCCAAGCTGCATGAAAAGACAGCTGATCGTATTTTTTGAGGATGCACCGCCTGGAATGTCCCTCTTGGGGTATGGTATCTCACATAAAGTATTTACGATGGTGTTAAAATCTGCCTACTAGAAACTAGATTTTAGACTATGTTCTCCCACCTCCAGAGTTTTTTTAAGATAAAAACAAAGACAAAGTGGACCCTTCGATCTCAACTCTCTGGACCCTGTTTCTTCCAAAGCTTAAATCCTCAGCAGCCCAAGGGACATGTTCTACTTGCTCTAGCTCTAGTAAAGGCCACGTACGTGAGATGACAGATGGCAGATGAGAGATGCTCACGGTACTATTCTGATCTCTGGCTTCAACTTGTCTTCTGAAATCATTCTCTCATGCTTATCCCATTATGTGGGGGGATCTTGACTGACAGTCTTGCTTTTGTGTATCAGTCAGCTTCCCAAATGCTGGGACAAAATAGCTAACATGCTATTGGGAAGGAGAAGCCGAATGTGGCTCAGTCCCACAGGTTCCAGGCCGTGGCCCGCCAGCCCCCAGGCAGGGACTTCACGGCAGCAGAGCCGCTCACCGAGCCAGGAAGCAGAGTCAGGAAGCTTTCCCCCAGCGATTGCTGCACCCCTCCAGGCGCAACCCCTGTGGCGCACCTCCTCCAGCAGGGCCCCTCCTGCCTGCACACTCAGCTACAGACTGATGACATATCACTCCCATGATCCAACTGCCAATCCTGTCGGGGTAACAACTGAGGTCAACCAAGTCACTTTTAGATAATCTCTTAAAATCCTGAATAAGTCCTGGTGAGACATCCCAGAGCTGACTACAGTATGGATCTGGTGTAGCTTCCCAGCCTAGGACGAGAGAAGAGATACCCCACAACATCTGAGAGCCGAACCATTTCTGCTCTAAGTTCCAGTATAAATGGCTTCTGCTGGGACTTACAGCTGAAACTCACTCACCGTTAATACACTTGCTGTTGTGTTTCGTGCTAGAGATTGAACCCAGGCCCTCATGCATGCGAGGCAGGGGCTGTACCATAGAGGCACACCCCTAGCCCAACACTTGCTGCTTTTGGGATTTGCCGAGACCATTTGGAAGAGTATCAATATAAATAAAGTATATTTAATGGTCCATTCCCCCCAAATCTAGTCACTGTAAACACGTGCAGCTAAACAGTCCTACTACATTCTACTTTCATTTGAGTCCAATTTCTCAAAAATGTTTTGGTCCACTTGATTCCGACCAAAGGCTCGGTTGGAGGAGGTCGTGACGTCACTCGCTTCCACTTGGTGGTGACCCCAAGGCACAGAGAGGGAAAAGGCCAGCTCAGTTTTGTTTGTCCACTTAAAACCAGACCCTCCAAAATACTTTGCATGGAAAGTCAACTTTTAATGTTTCTACTTAGCACTAATAAAGAAGTTCTAAATTCTCTAGGAAAGTTATTTTTCTCCCTAATATGATTATCATAATTCAATCCACACAGGAGGAACTGGGTGAGAATATATTATCATATCAATTCAGCTCAAAATAACTTATTTTCTGCTTTCCTTTATTTGTCATAGTTGTCACCCATATGCAGCCCATGAGAATATAAAGTTTTATCTTATGCTTTAAATTATATCCCATTGTACCTGGGATTATCCCTAACTAATGTTTTGGAAACACACAGAAGGACTGAAGTCTCTTTCTGTCACACGAGGCAGAGGTGCACAGGACTTTCGTCACCATCATGCACACAGCCTACCGGTGCCACGCTGAGGAGACAGACTTCTCCGCAACAGACAAGAGCGCAGAGGGCTCCCTGCATGTTCCGCACACGCACCCAGCAGCAGGCGCAGCCGGCCTTTACTGTATTAGGGGGCTGGTGTCACTAGAGCGAGAAGATGGGAGAACAACTTTGAAAACGATTGTGTAGCTCTATAGTTGGTAAATTCATGGTTTTGCTATATTTTAATGATATACACAATCTTTCCAAATGTATTTTGATTTATAAATCATTTGCATCTAAACAAAACTAATTGGGGTTTTCTCTTTTTCACAATGACTCAAACTATAAAAAAAGATTTTTCTGCCCTTCTAAGCAGATTTATAGATTCCTAAGAAACTTTGATGGGCCTGTGGTAACCTTGGCTCTCAGCTCCTTCGTACAGTGGTCTAAGGTCAGCTCCCAGGAGACTTCCAACTCCAGAAGGAAAACTGTCTCCCCGCTCCCAACCTTCTCTGTATTCTGAAAAAGAAAAAATGAGTAGCAACGCAGACACCACAACCCTGAGATCCAGTTTAGCCCCAGAAACACGCACGGAGGCAGTGGGGCTCCTCCCTGGCGACGCCCCAGACGCAGGGCTGGCGGGCCTGGCGGGGCAGAGCGCTGCTCCGCCTGATTTTTTCCTACAAGTTCTCCTTGAATGCAACCGGAAGAAACTGATCCCCACTGTCACACAGCAGTCACCAGCTGTCACAAATGGCTGAGCAGTGTTCATAGCAATGGCTTCTGATCACTGCTCTACGAATACAAAGACAAACCAGAGACAGAAAAAAGGCAGAGTCTTGCAAGAGTTCTGGAGAAGAATGGTAGTGATTTTGCTCAACATTGCAAATATAATCCCAAGCTTTGTACCTGAAAACTTACAGTGGCACATGCATGAGTACTATACCACAACGAAAAACAGAAATTCAAAGAACTCTAAAAAAGGAGAGAAAAGAAAACAGGCAGAGCCTGATATGAAAGCATGTGTGAAACCGAGAGGGTCAGAGATGACTAAAACTTTAGAATGAAGACTTTGAAAATTTAAAAGGAACTGACCACATTGAGTCGAAAGTAAAACAAGTAAATTGCATAAACTTTTATTATTTATTAGCAGTATCTTCTATACTTTAAAATAGAACAAAATATCTTTTGAAAGATAAACTATTCATAACAAAATACATCTCAAACAGTTTTTAGTATCGGAGTAGAATTACTGTGCTCTGTACCGCCTAGATTACATACGGCCCCCTTTTGATGAGTCCATGTATGCACACGTGTATAAATAATTTTAAGACATACACATGTATATACATATGACTCATGTACACATAATTATGAAAAACAGTGATCAACTTTCTAATCATTTAATAGCTGCACACATATTAGTGCTCACAGAACTAAAAACAGCAATATGGTTTCCTTTCTACTCAAATGTCATCTCAATCACTTTGCAGTAATAAATTGAAAAAATACTATCATCTTTCTATACAATTAATCAACTTTTTTACAATAACACATAATAAAATATTTTAGTTTTCTGCTTTAGAAAATACAATTTAATTCCACTTATTTTAATCTTTGATTCTTAAAACATACAATATTTTTCTCCATTTTGAGTGTGATTATTTGGTACTGCAGTTATTAAAGGTTATGTTAACAAACCTGAGTCAAACATTCATTCAAACGTCTTTTTGAAAATGTGAAACATCAGCAAGAAGCCTTGCTGAGGCACACAGCACAGTTCCAAGGTACCTCTCCTGTAAATATGCCGTAAGTGGCTCAACTGTAGGAAGGAGAGCCCGTCACATGCATCCCTTCACCTAGCCTGCAGGTAGGAGTACTCGTCTTAGGCCGCCTCGAGGGCGCCAGGAGCTAAAGCCGCAGACTCCTCCTCACAGAAGTGGGGCCTGGGCCACGGCGCTTCGGGGAGCAGCGCACGAACACCTGCGGGGTCCTTCCGTCGTCACGTTAGGGTCCAGACCGACCAGCACGCGCACCGGGGCGCAGCCTGCCCAGAAACAGTGCAGCTCCTTCCAGGAGAGAATACTTAGCAGCACGGTTCCCAGTGTTTCCTTCATTGTTTTAGACAAGTGATGACAACCAGCTTGTACCAAAAGCAGAGCATTCAAGCTGAATTTGTAAGGTCACTGACATTGCTTTTGTACACTTAGTGACAGAACTCTTGGAGACTTCAGACCTGGATTTTGAAGTACATAACTCTCCGCTGAACTAGTATAAAACTAAAAGCAAGCAACATAAATTATTCAAGGTAGTTCCCAAAAAAACACTTTCTGAGAGGAGGAAACAGAAGCATCTAAAATGTGCAGTCATTTCTTAGAGAAAAGCCACGTTCTCGGGAGGGGCGTCCAGTGAGATCCGCGTGCCCGCCAGACGCTACACGTGGTAGGCCTCCGAGCACGCGGAGCTCCCTTAAGGGGCTCGAGAACAAAGCAGAGGAGGAGAATCCGGCCGCATCACAGCAACCCTGCGCTGCCCGTGGAGGAGAGCGCTCCGTGCGCTCCTGAAGCTCAGCGCTCTGGGGCATGTGCTGACGGCCCTGCTTGTGGCGGGAGCACTCACTCTCGAAACCTTCTCCCTTACTCCATTCAACAGGAAGGGAATATCTATTCATCGTAGATAAAACCATACTAAAACCACACGTGTAAAATACAAATATTTGGTAGCAAACAGCAGGAAAGCCTAAATCAAAATATAGTCTAGTTTTTACATAATTTTATATATTTATAAATTTATCAAAATAGTAAAAGTCCACAATACATACATAATGTAACACTGTACATGTAAATGCAAAGGCAAATGTATTACTGGAATACAGTAAAAATAATCTTTCAGAATACCAAATTTAACATTTGAACTGTCTGAAGATGTGGTGGGAACCCCACGCACAGTGCCGGTGCACTGCTAGCAGCCCCTAGCAGCTCTCTGGCCTCAGTCTCCTCCGGGCCGGCCGAGTGCTCTGGCGAGGTAAGGCAGCGCTGGCCTGCCCTCCGGCCAGCGGTCCTCCTCCACAGCAGGCAGCGGGTCTGCGGGCTCCGAGGGCAGGCCTCAGTAGGGGGCAAATTCGGACTGGAGAGACTGTGCAGGAGAGACAAAGGGAGGTTAACTCCATCGGGGTCAGCCTGCTAGGAGGCAAATCTCACAGCTTCCTCCTTCAACACAAGGCGCTTTGGGTGCATTAAATAAAAGATAAATGAGCTCAACTAAGCAAAAGAGAAGGAAAAATGGAGGAAATAAAACATTTGCTAAGTTAGGTTGAAACACTCAGTTACATAAAGGAATTGCAAGAAAACACATTTTAAAAACTTCACTAATTTATTCAAGGTAATTAAAATTAAGGATTAACTGAAGACGAAGAATTGCCTAAATGTGATTCTTAAGCTTCAAGGAAATAATACTGATTTTGACTCAAAAATGTTCAATGATACTTGAAACTATATGAAGTTAACTGAATGAACCTTGAAAACATGCAAGCTTTTTTCTTTAGTACATATCCATGACATGATAGTGCCCACAGGAATTAGCAGATACTCATATAAATTCCTAAGAATGTCTGGCATTTAATGAATGCCTTACAAATGCTTTCCATTGAGGGACCTTAGGACCAAAGGCACAGATGTGAAGAGTCCTGCGACCATCCCTCTGCAAGCGGCAGGCGACAGGCAAGTGAGCGGCAGACGCCCTCCCGTGCCTCCTTAGGGCTGACTTCATAAAGGCAAGTAAGTAGGATGTGGCAGCTGAATGATGCACAAGAGATGCCAGCCAGGAAAAGACACAACCCGAGAAACTTAGCCAAATGGTTTTTGAGCAGCACCCAGTAATTACAGAGAAAGAACATAAGGCACCTAATATGAAGCGGTTTAGCAAATTATTCCAACTCCAGTACTTTTTTTTTTTTAACAATTTAAGTTCTTTTTATTCTCGGTCTAAAATAAAAATAGTAATGAAGATAGACAAAAAGGATCTTACTCTTCTATAAGATCTACTTCATTTAAAAGTCATAGCTAAGATTCCAAGGCATTCTCTCTGGAGGAGCGACAAGGTGAGATGACAGGACACTCAGAGTTCAGGGGTGCGCGCAGGCACCAGGGCTGGCTGGGCTGAGGGCCCTGGCAGCCTTCAGACTCAGCCACACTAAGGACACCAAGGGAGAACAGAGCCCCTTCCCCGGAAGGCCAGCACAGCCGGCCGAGAGCTGGCCATGGTCCTGGGGCAGCCTAGTGCACACCAACAAAGCACAACTTCACGCTTCCTTGGCAACCGCTGGCTAGACACAGTGTTCTCCAGCCGCCTGTGCATCATAAAATGACAGACTGGCATCTCTAATCTGAACTCCCTTCAAAACTTCAAAATCTAAAAGTTTTGAAAGCTAGCATAATGCCCCAAGTAGAAAATCCGCGCCTGACCTTACGTGATGGGTCACAGCTAACACGGGCACTCTCCAAACACCACCGGAAATCACCTCTGGGCTATGCGCACGAAGTGTAAGTGAAACAAAGGAACTGCACAGACTTGGGGTTCATCTTCAAGAGACCTAATATACACAAAACTCAGCACTTCCAAACCAATCTAAAATCCTTAACACTTCTAGTCCCAAGCATTTTATATTTTTACAGTAAATGCACAAATATACTTTGTTTTTGAAAAGTACTACCACTGTTGCAGTTCATTTATTTATCAAAGAGGTTAAAGGTAAAACTCTCTAGAATTAACAGACTAGCCCTCACGTGGCAGGTCAGCTGTTCCAGGTCAGTCGTCGACATGTGCTCCTGGCACAACTCTGCACCACTTACAGCCACTCGCCAACTTCTCTGAACAAGCCGTTTCATAGATAAAAAGCCGAAGACCAAGCGACAGGGCAAGGTGCCGAAGCTCACGTGCGTGCGCAGGCAGCACAGCCAAGGCCAGCCCGAAGCGCAGGCGCGCGCAGGCCCTTCCCTCTTGGGCCTGGCTCAGCGCCTGGTTTCCGTCTCGTGATCGCCACATACCCAGTCCCGCTCTCACCCCAACAAAAGCGAAGGCAGAGAACATCCTACGCAGGTCTGAGCCCACGTGACCACACAAGCACTAAGTGACATGATGATGCGTTTTAAGATTCTTTACACCAGGACATTCAGAAGTATCCTAAAGTTTAAAATAAAAAATTTTTAGAAGAACATCCATATTTCAGTCATTCTGATTAATGTTTCAATTCTGCCTGGCCAATATTTTTGTTGCTATCAAAAAAGAATAAAAAAAAAGGCAATAAGAGAGAGAACTGCACAAGAAGTGGATCTGAGGTGTACACGCTGTTTCATAAGTTAGCACGTATATATGTAGCCAAAGCATTTAAATTTCTCAAGTAATACATTCAAACTGACTTAGCCAGTAAATTCATCAAAGCGAGCATGTGCTATCATTAGGTCAAGGTGATGGATCATACAGCAAGAGTACCACAAAAATAATAATGCAGCAAGACGGAGCCTGGAAAATAAGTCACTGTACACTTCCCGCCTCGAAAATTTTCATGTCAAAATAGAAGTTCCTATCAAGAAATCTTGTTCCCTGAAAGCAATGAAACTTGACATAAAACAAAGTGTTAGGTAAGGAGATCAAGACGGCTTGTTCTGTTCTGGAAATTCAAGACTAATCTGTTTTGGCAGGTGGAGGTATTAGCTTTAAAAATTTTAGCTATTCTGGAGGTGTTTCTTTTTTAAACAGCCCAGTTACCTAATCGTGGTAGGAAAATGTCTCATAATTATTGACACAAATATTATACTGTACAGATAATGTCTCATAATTACTGGCATAAATATCGCGCTACACAGATGGCTGGTAAATACAACTACAAACTGGCTATTGAAAGCAGCAAATCGTAAGGGATAATCCGAGACTCAGATCCCGAGACAACGCCTTACTGCTCAAACACACCGAGACAAAAATAGCTCAGCAGCCTGGAGAGGCAGTTTCCTACAAGGCTAAGATCCTGCTCCCAAACAGCCACGTGCTTCGCCACACTCCTCCTTCGCTACTCTTGCCCGTTTCCCAAGTCCCTTAAACAAAGAAGATGGTGCACTAACTATCCCTGGCTTCCATCTTAACTACAGAGGCCAAAAGCACCTAAAATTCTTTGTTTTAATGTGATACATAATTAAAGAGCAAACATGCATATTTGTTGTTTTTGTTTTCCCCCAGAACTGGGGATCAAACTCAGGTCCTTGTGCTTGCCAGGGAAGCGCTTATTCCACTGAGCCATCTCCCCAGCCCTAAACATACATATTTGGTAGCATGGATTTTATATATAATCTCAGGGCTTAAAGTTTTAACGACCACCACAACACTGGGGAAATTTTATCTGTAACTGCTTTATTTGCAATTTATATATAACTATATGCTTGGGTCGTACGCCTTTGAAATAGTTTCTAGATTTTTTGTGTTGCCTAAGACTTAACATGCAAAGCACGCACAAAGAAGATATTTCTCCAAACGTGGGGGTCAAAGTCCTTGCCTCTGCTCACGTAATGGCTCTGGGGGCATCACCCTGACACCAACAGGTGAAGACCTGTGAGAAAGTCAGCCGTGAAAACGGTGTACACACCTTTCAGCAGTGTTCTCTATGCATTTCAGGGACCCCAACATTTAATAAGCCAATTTTAGTTAATTAAAATGCTACATAAAATATTCTTTCATCTTCCTACATGGTTCTTAATAGAATCTTTTTCTGGGAAAATTTAATATACGCTTTTCAACAATCACAAAGAACTCACTTGTAATATGACAGATTGTTGACACGGAATTTGACTCACCAAGCATTACATGTGTTTCCAGTTCAGCTGAACACCAAAGTCACATTGATGCAAGTTCAATTTAAGTTTATTTTCTCTGTTCTAATGGTGTTTTTAAATAGGACCTCAAGTCCGCATCTTGTACAGCAATTAACCACT
>NDGN011557767.1:2081-13840 GCA_002564285.1 Tympanoctomys barrerae | reverse complement strand
TTTTGAAACCGCCTCATTGCTATTTCTTTCTCAATAAAAGTAATAAAAAAATAAAAATAAAAATAAAAAAAGAAAAAAAAAAGAAAAACAAAAATGTGGAGAAAATATAAATTTTTAAAACAGCAAAAAAAAAATTCAAATAGAGCATAAATATTATCTTATTTTCTGTCTGAATAGCTCTTAATTTGAGTTCTTTATTTCTATCCAGTAACTATTGCACATTCTAATTTTATCCATTTGAAATAATAAAAATTTCAAATCACTAGTAAATATGTAGTGGTTTCTACTCTGTGACACATTTGGACACACAGCAGTGAGTAGAGTAAAGTGATTTAAAAATTCTTAGAGCTGTTATTCTACTAAGATGTCATATTTTGAGCAATTGATATAACTGCTATCAGTGTGAGGGAGAGTATAATACAAAGTACACATGGCAGCTAGGCTGTAGAATTAGTAAAAAGATGTAGAGAAAGAGTTATGTGTATGAAAGGAAGAAATACACATGGAAAAAGTGATAAATATAGCCAAAAGTAAAGGGTATTATGAATGTCCTCTTGTGAGAACAAGAACTAAGGACTAAGTAGAGAAAAGTAGTTTAAGAAAACAAAAAGAAGTCAAATTTATAGCCTACCTAAGCCACTAACATTAGAAATTTTCCTCTAACAGATAACGAAAGTCATTTGAACTTTTAAATGCAGGTATAAGTAGATAACTATAGTCTTATTTTTAAAATATAAATCTGACCTCAAGTAGCATGAAGGTATACTGAGCCTATTGTCCATGGGAAAAAAATCTACTGTCCATGACTTGGATTTAAGTGTGGGTGGTGGGAGGGTAGAGAATAGGAAAAGTTCAGAAGTATTTTAGTAGCCAGAAGTCATAGGACTTAGTGAGTAATTGCATAAGAGACAGTAATAGAGTCACGGGAGAAATAAATATTAACCAAGATTTCTATCCAGAGTAAATAAGTTATGAATGCTACCTGTTATTTATTAAAGCACAAAAAGTAGACAGGAGGAGAGTGCAGGGGGCAAAGGAAAAAAAATTATCAAAGGTGCATTAACAAAACAATAAACATTCAATGAGTACTATGTGCAAGAAATCAGCTATAAAACAAAATAGGCATAAGCATATATATATATACATTACATGTATAGTTTATTACATATAACTATGATTTAAATACCAATGTACATATTTATTAAAAAAAGAAACTTTTTCAAAGTTGTGTATTAAGTAGATAAAAGAGCTTAGCTTCAACTTCAGGTGCCATCATATTTGAGAAAGATGAGCAGTTTGGTTGGGAACATATTTATCTGTCTCTTTCATTACTTTAAATTCACCTCTGACTGTTTGTACTAAAGTATAAATCTCATATCTGTAGTTAACTATTATCGCACTCATTAACATTCCTATTCCCATTCCTCTCCACCACCACAAATCTTGAGTATTACAATACTTTCCTTGTGCGTTCTTTGGATCTCATCCCCAATTATATACCACATGTAAATATCACACGTAAGCCTTATATTAAAAGTATTTGGGGAAGTTTCTTACATAATTTACCCCAGGAATTATGGACATGGAAGATAGAGCAATATTTTATTCACTCTAATGTTTTGCTACCACATGCTCTTACACAGAACAAAAGCTATTATGCATACCTCTATCTGGTAATCTAATCAACTAATTTGAAGACAATGTTATGCACTATAAAAAACCACTGCTGATTTCCTATTATTTTGTTTGTTGAAATTCTGCATCATTTCTTACTTTTTAAATCCTTTTTTAAAAATAATTCATTTTTTAAAAAACTATTAGGTAAAATAAAAATGACATAATTTTTAGATTATCTTCCTTTTTCAGTACTGTCATATTTGAATCTGATGACACATGCTATGATTACTTTTTGATTCTTATTTATTCAAAATATAGGAACAGGATTATAACAAAGGAATAATATTAGTCATTTCTTACTCTGGACATAAAACAGAATATCATAAGGTCAGGTAAATTTGAAGGTTAGTTTAACATTCTTCTAGCCTTCTCCAGAGATGAAGTTGCCAAAATAATACCCTGTCTTCTCTCATTAATCACAGTTAATGAACTCCTATATCAGGGTAATCTTTAAGAAATATTTCTGGTTTTGAAAATGAAGATATTCTAAAATACATATAACATAATGGAATTTACCAAGTAAAATTATATTATATGATGTTTGTTGAAGTTAGTTGTATATATTGATATTAGGATACTATACTATCAAATAACAAGTAAGTTGCATTACATAGAAATTAGACCTTTTATGTCTAACAAAAAATATACATTCATGGATAAATTATATGTATATAAATGCATTGAAAATCAAATAAAAACATAAATACCTCTTCACAGTAACTAACCCTGGGAGAGAAAGAGAGTTAGGATTAATAGTGTGCTCTGAAATGACTCTAATCTCAATTTTTATGTTTTTATTTTTGATAGCACAATGTATATTAATGAAGTTTAAATGTATTAATATATGTATATTTAATTTTTAAAAAATATTTCTTGCACTGTCAATAATTTTCTTGTAATTAAAATACATAGTTTTCGATCTTATTTATATTTGCCATTATAACAGTTACTATTTTCTTTTGATATTTAGCAGGAGAATAAGAGTTTTATTTCAATTAAGTTGTGCTTTTCCTATAGGTAAAAATAAATTTCCATTTGGCATCCTATTATTGCTTAAGAAAACAGTTAAAGAAGGGGAGAGGTTTATATCTATTAAAGTAACTAGGTACTAAGATTTTTTTGGCACATTTCTTTTTCTTAAAATTGTGTGGTAAGTGCTGAGATATTAAGAAATAAATAACATCAAGATATTAACACATTTCTTAAGAAGATAAGCCCAGGGCCAGGGAGATAGCTCAGTAGAATAAGCACTTGCCTGGCAAGCGCAAGGTCCTGAGTTCAACCCCTGGTACTGGAAACAAAACAAAACAAAACAAAACAAAACAAAAAACAAGACGATAACCCCAAAGAGAGACAGAATTATATTAGATCTAGAACAGAGATAAAATAATGGATCTCAGCTAGACATAGTCACAGAATATTATCTATTCTATTTCAAAGTATTTTCGAGCCAATTTGGCACCCCCTTGGAGTCCCAGAAGCTGTGAATTGCAATAAACTTGGAGAAAATACTCTCAGGCTCAATAGCATGAATAAGTTGCTTAATTTTTTATGTTTCATTTCTCTTCTATCTAACACAGTATTAATAATAGGTCATTTGTGAGAGGAGAGTGAGAAGATAATTCTAGCCCTGACAGTCATATAAGAAGAAGGTATTGTCATTAACCATTGTGGTTTAAGTTGTGGAGTACAAATTGGACAGTACAGAAGATAGGAAATATCACTCTGGAGAACAGTAAAGAAATTTGGCACAAGAACCCAAATATTTCACTGGAAAGTTCACAAAATTGTAGCGTTATTAATATTATGAATGTGTGTACATATGAAACCTCTTCCTAGTATTGAACTACATGATGTATACCGAGAAAGAGAGAAGAGAGGGTTTCCCAGATCTGTGTTGCTGTTATTGATTTAACTGAGACCAGTGGAGAACAGGAGAGAGGGCAAGATGAGCAAAGGTACAAGAAAATAAACAAATCGTGGGGAAAAAATGAAGGAAATTGCTTCTCCACTTGGCAATATAGGGAGTAAAATAAGTTGAAATTAGATTGGCATTTTACTGAAATATGCAGGACTTTTTTTTTGTACCAGGGATCCAACTCAGGACCTTGCACTTGCCAAGCAGGTGCTTATGCTACTGAGCTATCTCCCCAGAAGCATTTTACTGAAATAAATGCAGAGTCATAAGCTAAAAGTTTTGAAATCACAGAGGATGCTATTATTCTCAACTCTAATGTATATGAAATACAGCAGAGTAAGTTGTATAAAATCAAGTCAGATAAAAGAGACATAGCAGAAAGTTCCAAGTTTCTCTTAACAATAATGGATAAATGAAATATTCAGAAATAAATATTATAATATTTCTCTTGGCTCTTACAACTAAAATTTTGGAGACCAGAAGAGGACAAAATGAATGAAGAAATTTTCAAACAAACTATGCACACATAATGCATACAAAATGAAAAATACTGATTTGTGTTTCTTTTTAAATCGTTTGTAGTACTAAAGATTTAACCCAGGGAACTCACACTGAGCTACATTGTTAACATTTTCTTTAATTAGAGAAAGAGTATTGCTAAATTGTGGAGGGTGGTCTTAAGCTTTTAATCCTTCTACCTGAGCTTCTCAAATGCATGAGATTACAGGTGTAATGTGAAGCTATGACTATCATCAAATGTATTAAAACTACACAATAAGAAATTATTGTAGTATTGTGCCTTTGAACGATAAAATGTAGAAAATGTCAGGAAACCTGGATATCCATTTCTTAATATCTCTCTCTCTCTCTCTCTCTCTCTCTCTCTCTCTCTCTCTCTCTCTCTCTCTCCATACTAGGAATCATATTCATGACCTTGTGCTTGTAGGGCAGGCACTGCACTGCTGAGCTATATCCCTAGATGCCGTATCTTAATTATTACTTTATCCTGTAAGCATCTTTAAAAATATGACTTTTTTTTCAAAACAAGAAAGTGTTTATCTTGGTAAAGTTTAAAGTCATGAATTCTCCTTATGAAGATTTAAGTTTACCAATTATAAGAGTCTAAGTGCTAATAAAACTGATAGAAAATATAAAAAATTATTACGTGCTGTATGCTTAAAACTTTTAGCACTAAAATAAAATTCTTTTAGAACTAAAATAAAATTCTCAAATCATATTTAATGATATTCTTACAGATGCTGCATTGTATGCTTTTTAGTAAACATGGACAAAATAGTCACAGCTAAGAAAAAAGTTTAATAAGTTAGACAAAACTTACTGTATCAGAAGACTAAACACCAGCTCTTGCTTATGCTTTGTTGGAAAACATATAGTTTCAAATCTATTGAGGCAATTTATAGTAACATGAATCAGGTACATTCATTACCTTTATACTGCACCAGCTTGCGCATCACTATAAATGCTGGACTATGTGGATTTGGACACAAGGAGAAGACATTAATTAGAATAATCATTTTGTTTTATATTGGTATTAGCATTGACCAGAGCTATAAAGACTACTACTGAATTCAATTTTGCTTGTTTTTTTTTCTCTAACATCTCAATTCTCATTCCTAGTGGAGTGACAGGGTAGAAATGTAAATCCAAAGGCTTATTGCAATTATTCTCCATTATGAGGAGCACCAACCATTCGTAAAGTTCCCGCCATTAAAACCCTGAGCAGTGTCTATCATGAAAGCATATAAGCCATGACACAAAACTTCATATTTAAGTCCACCTCTACTATTCACTGTGCATCTTATCTTGGACTAATCATCATCACTCATCACTCTATATTCCAGTTTCTTTATAAATAATGTTTCTATTAAATAGTATAACATTGAGAATTTCACAATACTACTTTTGCTCACAAGTTAAAAATTTCTGGTACTTAGCTTTAGCAAAGAAAATGTAAGTGTGCATGTATAAGACAGACAGACAGAAACATAAATATATTTATTTTAGTTGAGGCCATACTTTGGCATGTACACTGAATTCCAGAAAAACTAGGAATAAAATACAAAGTAGTAGATGGTGTCTACTAAGCAAACATCACTCCCCATGGTGGACTTCCTGAAATATTGCACAATATGCCAGCATTCTTTCCAATTAGAGCAAGAACTAAATGTGTTGAAATGAATTAAACAGATCTGCGACAGCTGGAAACTTAGGCCAGTTGCTTTGTTATAGTTGAGTGGAACGAAAGAGCCCAGGTTCTTGTGCACAACAAGGATAGAATTGTCAACTTTATACCTTGTACTAACTAGCAAACAGTTACATGAATTGAAGATCACAGAATGGTAGCAGACCATGCAGAAGGACAACAGG
The DNA here is from genome assembly GCA_002564285.1 of Tympanoctomys barrerae. Classification (NCBI taxonomy): domain Eukaryota; kingdom Metazoa; phylum Chordata; class Mammalia; order Rodentia; family Octodontidae; genus Tympanoctomys; species Tympanoctomys barrerae. The sequence continues at coordinate 7,857 of NDGN011557767.1, read as the reverse complement.
AAGAGAAAATGGGAAGCGGAAGAGGAAATGGGAGGAGAAAGCTGGGGAAGGACTTCTAGAACCTCCTCTACACAAATCAGACTTCTAGGATTTACAGGGCCAGCTCTTTCTAACTTCAGAAGCCCCAGCTGTGCTGGTCAGACTTCTCTGACTCCAGGTGCCTCCGAAGACATTTTCACCAGAGAAAATGCCTTTCACTGGTGTTAGAACTGAGGCTTTCCTGCCTTGACGTCATGACCTCCTAAGCTTTACCTGGATAATCACCAGAGTGGTCAGTGCCCACAGCTGAATGGAGGGAAGGGAATGTCTCACTCAGGTTCCCAGGTTTTGACTGCATTAGCGTGGTGCTTAGGAGGAATCACAGGCCACCTCTCATTTTCTTTCAATGAGAGGACAAATCAAGTGGTCTATGTGTTGGACCAGTGCTCTTTGCATTATTAAAAAGTTACCCGCAAAGCACACACAAGAAATTCTGACGTGAAAGATCACATGGTGGCCTTCATAATAGCAAATGATTGGAGGTTATACTTAGATTCATTTGGTTTAACATCCAATTGAATTAAATACTTATCTCACATATAAGCAAATAAAGCTAAACTATGAAAGCTTAAAATTAATGTAATATAGAAAGTTTATTATTTTAATCCCCTAGAAAGTAAAGTGATTTTAATTCTAATTTTGATCAAAGCTGAGGTGATCTATTATTAATCAATGCAAGGTCTACTTTATAAAAAGCAGTACCATAAGTAATTGATACATACTAATTTATTAAATATCATTTTAAAATCTTTACGATGACACTGTCACCTCTGATCAATAAATATCAAATACCTCCTTTTCATAAATTCACAATTTTCTTGTCTTTGCACCATTCCCATCTAAAATCCCATTAACCATGAAAAATTGACTGATCCTAGATGACTGTTCTAAAGCTTGGAGATTATCTGCTCCCCACCACTAGACTAAACAGAATAAAGGGGTCTTGACAAACAGAAAGGTAGTCCAGAAACCACTTACTAAAATAGGCCTTACCCTTATTATAACTCAATGGTTATATGGCCCCTTCATTTTATAACTAGTTTGACATACAGTCTCCCATAGAACACTTTTTAATTACAGAAAATTGAAAATATATTCTGACTCATTCCAAAGAGATATAGCACAAAGATGCATTACACGTTATCTCAGAGTTAAAATACAGATGATCTCAGTGATAAATAGCTAGTTTTCTATTTCTGTCTTGTTTTTATTTTCCATAACTTCTGGTTTAAATGAAAAATATAAGTATGAGAAATCACCCCTACACTTAGGGAAATACAGGAAATTTACATAGGGAAAATACAGCATACTTATAGGCATCATGAAATCATCAGATCAGGAACATCTTGTACATTACAGCAAAAAAAAATTTGAGCTTTAAGAGTGGATGTGATACCATCACAGGATTCCATATGCATAGGTGACATCAACAATAATAGTAACAACAGAAGTATGTCAGTAAGTTGATTTCTTCGCATTTAGTTTTGAGGAAAAAAATTTTTCTCTTAAGTAAACTGCATCATAATTTTAAACACTAATAAGTTTAGCCTCAAATTTTGTTATATTTTTCCTCCAATCTTCCTGCTAGCACTGTTACCTAATATTCTTTAAGGGATCCGCTTTTTCTTAAAAAAGCTTTCTTTAAAAAGCTAGCATGTTTTCTGACTTTGCAACTGCAAAATTGCCAAAAGAATGTTGGTACTAAAGTTGTTTCAGGTGCTGGACTTAGAATTATAGGGTTGTTTATATGTCATGCATGGATCAGAACTGAGTGGTAATTACACTATTATCAAAGAGAAGGCTAGCAAAGTTCTCACAGCAGCACAGCAATGCAGTATCTGTAGTTTCTTGTGCCAGTGAGTCTTGATTAAACAGTGCTCATAATTTAACAGAACACTGATCATACAATTCTAGCAGTGTGCTCTGGCTTTCCCTCTTTAACAGTCGTGAGGCCCAAGAAAGCAGAACAGAAAAATCAAAACTATAATCCAAGATACTACTTGTTAATCGTTTATCAACCACAGATTGATGAAGAACTGAGCTGGAAAATAAAACTATTAGAAATACATGAAACAGTAGTTGAATTTAAGAAATGGAGGGGAAAGTAAGTGGCGTTTATAATAATTGTAAAATTATATCAGACGAATCATTCACAAACACTGTTTACCAGACTTCTCTTGCCAGAAGAAGTAACTGCAGGGCTCTGGCTGAGGAACTTGTCCTTGTCTAGTTTAAAGTTCCTATAATGACCACAACTAAAGCATCAATGTTGAAAGGGAAAAACAATTTTGCTATGTCCCACTTATACCACCCCTCTTGTTTCCACATATAAAATCCAAACTTTTCCCAGAGGAAAGGACAAACCAAACAGTGGAGAAAAAGATGCACACCTTATAAAAGGATAAAAAAAGAAGAATAACGTAAGACCAATTAACAAGAAACATAATTTTAGACTAATTCAATGTATCAATGCAAGGAAATTCAGCAACATTTCTCAAATGAAAGTACCAATTTCAACAGCTCATTATCAGTTATTTGGCTGAAATCTTTCTCTTTTTTTTCTTTTTTCTTTTTATTTTATTTTATTTTATTTTATTTTGCAGAACTGGGGACTGAACTCAGGCCCTTGCACTTGCCAGGGAAGCATTTATTTTACTGAGCCACCTCCCTGGTGCTTTGACTGAAATTTTGAATGGTATGTCATGAAATCTCATGACTCGTATACCCTAAATGTACTGGAGTTGATTGCAGTTTTCTTAAAATTGCTGAAGATGAAAACCAAAGACATGTGTTTACAAAAAGTAGAAGACACATCTTGTGGGACCCACTAGTACTTCCAAATTAACAGACTGGTGGACACAGAATGCCTTCTGTACAGGGGTGCAGAAAACAATAAAAAAAAAAGTGCAAGTATCTCTGAAACTCTTTTTTATAGTTTTTCTTTAAAGCCTGAGAATGGAGACAGATTAAATAATCATATATCAAGCCTATAGGAATATCATAATGGAGTTTTAATTTGTATGTCACTAAAAATTAATGCGTAGCTTTTCATTTGCTTGTCATCTGCATAGCACATCTTCTTTGATAGAATGTTTATTCAGTAACTTGGCCATCTTTAAATCTGGTTTGCTGGCTGGCGAGATAGCTCAGCGGACTAAAATGTCTGCTTTATCAAGCATAGGGACTGCATTTTGATCCCTGGCACTACCTGCCACACCAGCCCTGCCCCCAGGGTGGACTGAACCTCAGTTTGGGTGTAGTGATGCATACCTGTAATCCCAGCACTGGGGAAGCTGAAAGCAGGAGGATCACCATGAGTCAGAGCTATACAGTGAGACCCTGAAACAACCAAATACATTTTTTATAAAAAAGACAAAAATTGGTTTATTAACACACTATCAAGTTTTGAAAAATCTTTATATGCTTTGAAGATATATTTTTTCAGAGTATGTAACTTATCATTATCTGTTATTATTCAAATAACATAAATTTAGTATTTTATGAATTATAATTTATCATTTTTTTCTTTAACAGATGGATTCTGATACATTTGAGGTCTCTCAAACCTAATAAGATTCATATTTTCTGGTGTAGATTTTATAAATTTAGGTGGCACATTTAACTCAATGGTACATTTTTATGTGCTTTTTATGCAGTGTAAGATTTTTGCATCTATATATTCAAATACTGCATAACATTTTAATTTTTTTCTATGCTGAAATATCTTTCAGCTTTTGTGGAAAATCATTTGTCATGTAAGAATACATATGTCAAATATGACTCATTTTTGATTCTTTATTCCAGTACACTAATATACCTGTCTCTATTAATGCAATCTTATACATAATTTTAGAATATTCATGGCAATTACAACAGAAAAAATCCTGTACGAACTGCTAGTGACACTGAATCTATAAAGCAATTTTGGAAGAACTGACATTTTAACCATACTGAATGCTCCAAACCACAAATATACTGTCTCTATCCATTTATGTTTGCTTTGGTTTCTCTTTTCAGTATCTTGCAATTTTCATTGTACAGGTCTTAACATTTGTCTCAATATTTGTCCTCTTTTATGTTATTCTAAAAAATTAAATTTAATTTTCTAGACTAGGTAGTGTTGTGCAAATACATACTTAACTGTGTATAACTCTTACAACTTGCAAGTTTACTGTTTGTTCATGTATTGGTTCTAGTAACTTTTTCCATAAATTCTGTAGGATTTCCAGATACAAATTATCATACTATCATTAAACAAACTATAGATCTATTACATTTTCATTTAGAAACCTGATAATTTGGTTCTACTTTATGTAATGGTTAGCACAGTGGTGAATTAAATGGTGAAACAGTAAATATTGGCCTTATTTCTGATCTTCTGTGGAGGTAGTCTGTCTTTCCTTGGTAAGTGTGGAGTGAGCCATAGGCTTTTCAAAGATATACTTCATCATGTTAGGAGTGAGTCATCAATTTCCTAAGCACTTTTTAATAATATATGTATATCAAATACCCTTGAAGTGTTTTTAATCCATCAATCATGAAAGATATTATGTCATTTGTTTGTTAATATGAACCATATTGTTTGTTTGAAAATGGTACACTTTCCAAGCATTCCTGGAACAAACACAACTTCTTCATGATGCACAATCATTTTTTATACATGTGTAGATTTGATTTATAAAATTTCTTAGAAAATATTTAGGATGTATTTTTTAAAAAATAATTTTTGCATTTTCTTTTCTTGCAATGTCTTTGGTTTACTAACCTCACAGAATAACATGCGAGATACCTTTTCTTATAATTGCTGAAATGTTTGTTTAGTAATATCTTCTTAGATTTTCATCTTAGTTCACTAAAAAAGCCATTCAGTTTTGGAGCTTTCTTACTCAGAATATTTTAAATACAAATTGGAGCATTTGGGCCAACCAAATAGCTCAGCAGATTTAAGCACCTGCAAGGGGGGCAGGGTGATGGCACAGTAGAATAAGTGCTTGCCTGGAAAGCGCGAGGGCCTAAATTCAATACCTGGTTCTACAAAAAAAAAAAAAAAAAAAAGCACCCGCAAGCAGGCACAGGGGCTGGGTGTTCAATTCCTGGGCCTCCTGTGCTGGCCGCGCCCCCAGGACACGCTGAGAGGGCAATTGAGACTGGGCATAGTGGCACACACCTGTAATCCTAGCATTTGGGAGGCTGTATACAGGAGAATCACTAGAAGTCCGATCTAGTAGTGAGACCCTAAACACCCTAGAGACCCTTCCCTAAAATACAGAAAAAAAAACAAAAAAGGAAAACAAATTGGATCATTTGATAGTTATAGAACTATTAACTTTGGTTTCATCATATTTCTCTAATTTCATTAATTTCAATAGCTATTGATTTATAATTTAAATACTATCTAAGTTCCTCTGACATTAGATGTAACTTATTCTTATTTGCTAGACACTTAGGAAGCTGTGTGAATTAATTTGCCATTTTCCTTTTAATGATACAGGATTTAGTACTGCAAATTTCTCTTTACTATCATAAAAGCAAAATTCTACGAATGTTGACATGCTGAATTTTTTTAAAAAATTGTGCTCAATTTGAAATATATTTGACTCATGCATTATTTAGAATTGTTTTAGAGTTTCAAAATATCCTGGAGAAATAGAGCAGTAGAATGAGTACTTACTTGGCAAGCGCAGGGTCCTGAGTTCAATCCCCAGTACTACAAAAAAAAAAAAAAAAAAAAAAAAAA
>NDGN011557766.1:0-26291 GCA_002564285.1 Tympanoctomys barrerae | reverse complement strand
TTGTATCTGATAAGGTCAGTCAAGTCCCCTCAGGATTTATCCTGTAACCCTGTACTGCGCTTTGTAGAACCTTTGTCAGTGGCAGCTGTGTGGATAAATCACGGCCAATGCTTGACCAATGTGCTCTCTGTGGAAGCCTGAGAGAAAGTTTTCTCTCCATGTGACTCTCCTTAGGCACATTCTACATTATCAATCACATCCCTCTGTGGCTCCATAATCTCCTTGATCAGAAAATTTGGGGTACAACCGAGTTACATGATGTTACAGTATGGGTTCTCCTATGTCCTCACTCTTCACTGACCTTGAAAGGCTAGGGCCAAAATGTTGGTGGACCTTGAAGCCCTTCCTTTTCTCCAATTTTTGATCTGTAAACTTAGGTTGTTAACCCTCCAGAAGAGAAGCTTATTATTACCCTGTCTTTATCCTTTCAATTGGCCTTAAGCAATGTATGTTGGTCTAGCCAAGGTGCTGGTGGTAATTTCTGAAGATGGCATGCTTGTTTCCCTGATAACCCACACCTGCTTCTTTCCAATATGAGCTGGGCTGAGACAAGATGAAGAGCTGGTGCTCCACACTGTCAGCTGGGATCGAGCCTCGAGATAGAGGCTATGACTTCCTGGGGCTTGAAAGATCACACATCAAAGCTGAAGCACCAGACCCTCGAAACATTAGATATTAGCTCAATAGCATAATGCAAATTACTCTCTCTGCATATGACAGAAGTAAATGCAGGCTGCTCACCTAGCCCAGCTCACAGTAATCACCTACTTCCCACAGTTCTCTTCCTCAAGCCATGCCTTCTTCTTGGCTGAATAAAACCCAGGTGCAGCCCTGGGTTGGTCTCTTTGTTCTGGAAAGCCATCTTTGTGGCTGGACTTAGGGCCCTTTGAGATATATATATATAGTCTTAGTGTCTTTGTTTTTGCCATGGGTTGCACTGGGAGTGGTAGATTGGAATTAACTTGGTGGGATTCCAATAATGTAATTTTTGGATTATAAATATAGACTTCTTGGCCAAGATGAGAACCAGGAGGGACTCCTACACTTGGAGACTTACTTTCATGATTTTAGTATTGCCATCCATAGAACTTCATAAACTATTTTTGTGGAAAACATGTTGTCTCATTTAACTTAAGGGGTAAGGAAGCAAGAAGGGCAATCCAGGACATGATGCAATGACTTGTCGATGATACATCAGGGAAAATTTCTTTCCCATGAGCGTGTTTGAAGTAGCCAGGCCTCAGAAGTCCTCCTTTTTAGTGAGTAGAAATCTGTCATTATTACTTGGGAAGGCGAGGGTGGCAAGTCCTTCTGGCAGGCCACACACTGCCTTCTGGCAGGCTACAGACTGAGGGCTCTCTGACTGCAGAAGGTCAGCCGCAGTACAAATGAGGAGAGTGGACACTGGCCAACGCAGCAGTCTAGCAGCCCCAGAAGACCCAAGATCCCTTCTCTATTATCTCCTCAAATTAGCTCTATTTGAGTGTCATCTGTTTCTTATTGAGAACCATCCCCTCTTTACAGAACAAGATGCCATATTTAGGGAGGGTAAATTGTTCACCAAATGAAACTATTGAATAAATGAGACAATTGATATAAAATCCAGGCAGTCTTGCTCTAGAGCTGGCTGCCTGGCTGATACGCCAGCTGGCCAGGGGACATTCCAGGGACGCTGGGGTTCACGTCAGGCTTCAGCTGAGTGGGCGGGGGGTACAGAAAATAGGGACACAACATGTGTATAGAAGTTGGATACACAGTATGGAGGGAATATCCCCCTACAAAGCCCGTGTGCTTTTCTTGAATGCCATTTTGTTAATATATGTTTGCATTACATGGATTTTATCATCAGCTTGGGGAGTTGGTACATGTATATAATACAGTTCATTTTTAAAAAATCCCCTCTCCCCTTCTAATTCTCCTTTTCCCCATTTTATTCTTGTTGATGTTGTTAGTCTTAGTTCATGTTTGTAGCATATAATGTACCTGACATAGCTTCACTCTTCCTTCTTCCCTATCTCCTCCCCCTCCTCCTCCCCTTAGGTCCCCTTGATCCCTCCCCATCTGCAGGAGACTCATCCCCTGATCTCATTCTACCCTTCCTTAACTTTTCTCTTGGTCTGTACTTGGCTTTACTCAGGAGAGAGATCCCCTATGGTATTTAAGTTTGTGTGTCTGATGGATTTCACTCAACTTTATATTTTTTAAGGTGCATCCATTTCCCTGCAGATACAGACCACAATGTTGTCCCTCAAACCTGTGACTGTCATGCCTTACATGGAAAAAGGAGCTTTGTAGATGGGAAGTTATTTTAGATTGGAGGTGAGCCCCGTCTCTGCACAGGAGTCTTTAGGAGTAGAGGATTTTCCTTGCCGTAGTTGGTTAGAGAGAGATGTAGTGATAGAAAAACTATCACTGAGATGGGGCTTTGACACTTTGGAAGAAGAAGTGGCCATAAGCCAGTGACGTAGGCAGAGTCAGGAGAGACAAGGGACGGATTCTCCCTGGGAGCCCCCAGAATGAGACGTGATTGCTGTGGACATGTTGGTTTTGGCCCAGTAATTACAAACTATTTTAGACTTTTGACCTTGGAATTTGATGTAATAAATTTGATTGTTGGACTGGCAAGATAGCTCAGTGAACTAAGTGCCTGCTTAGGCAAGCACAGGAGCTGGAGTTCGATCCCTGGCACCACATGCCATGCCAGCCCCGCCCCAGGATATGCTGAGCTGGCCACAGAGACTAGGGATGGTGGTGCATGCCTATAAACCCATTGCTGGGGAGGCTGAAACAGGAGGATCACTATGAGTCAAACTGCCTAGTGATACCCTGTACTAAATACATAACAAATAAATAAATAAAATAAATTTGATTATTAAATTTTATTTTTAAGCAACTAAGCTTATTGTAATTAGTTGTAGCCTCAGTTAAAAAAAATAGAGCCACAGTAATTCCACCACCACCACTAATAAATGTTTGGTTAATCATTGATGCATCTTTTCCCCAAACAGACTTAGATGTTCCCCTTTTGCACAGCAAGTGGACAGGCTTGCCCACGCTGCTCTTGTTTCCGCCGGCCTGCTCATTGGTCAAGCCAACAGTCAAACAGGGACTGCAGCAACCTGCCTGAGGAAGCTGCCTGTAACTTCAAACTGCTCGTATGTCATTGTCAAGGCTCCCTTTTGGTTCATCTGAGACCATTACACGAGGAGCTCAGAGGTTCTCTCCAAGAGCTTCCTAAATTAATCAGCAGCAGCTGCATGATCTACACAGGAAAAACAAAGATCCCTTTTTAACGATCAGCTCAAATTCTATGTGGTCACACTTGCCAGGCTATCACACCAGAGAGAAATGAACATGAAATCCTGCACAGCAAAACAACCCCAACAATGCTGCCGGCCCTTGAAAACACTCCAAGTTAGTACACGAGGCCTTTTGCATTATGTTTCTACAGAAATAGTCACGTCCTTGGATGAGTATCGCCTACCCCTTCCTGCCTCCAAGAGGTCGATATTATTTTCAGAGAAAACTAAGTTCATCCGCTGTCCTAGACTATTCACCAGTATTTTCCTTCTAGAGGGAACAAGGAACACAAAACCTTGCCTCCTGCTGATCCGAGGATCACTCATCCTTTCCTGCTCATTCTCTCCTGACCCTTATACCCCTTTTGTTATTCCACACTGCACCACTGAACCAATACAACAGGAGCAAATATAGGGGCTTGTGGTAATTTATGTAAATGATCTCATCACAAACCCACTGTGGCTTCTTGCAGCTACAAAATAAATGCCGAGCTTCCTGCTACGGCATTAAAAGCTCTACACTTGGCACCAAGTGATTTCTAAACTTCGTGCCCACGGACACACTCGTCTGCAGAAGCTGCCTGCATCCTCCCACACAACGCCTCCACCCTCTGCCAACTGCTAGGCCCTGCTCAGAAGCTGCCACCTCTGGGAAAGCCACCCATGTCCTGGCCTGTGTCCACGTGTGCTATAAAAGTCCATGTCTTTAGACCCCTTTTCCAGGCAAGGATGTGAATCAAGAACCAGAATAGTGTTTCTCCCTCTGCTCTGCCGGAAGCTGCCTCTACCGAGGGCTGTCACACTCAGGATCTCTGAGGTTCTACCTCTCTCCCAGGGTGGGAGTTTCAGGAAAGAGGACACAGTTAGCAACTCAGAAGCATCCCTGGCCCTCTGCACCTGGCTATCTTGAATTCAAGTGGAAAACTGAGAGGGTCACGTTCTCTTAAGGATATTTCAGGGAAATGAAATGGTCTCAGTCTTCCCGAGTTCCCAGAGAGGAGCGCTGCCCCGCGAGCCAGAGCCACCTCCCTCCGCATTTGGAAAAGAGGCTCAGGGTGTGATGGGGGTAGGAGCTGTGACCCGGCTACTCAGGAGGTTGCAGAGGAGGGTGCCAAGTCTGAGGCCCTCCTGGGCAGTTCAGTGAGACTCTGAGGAAAATCTCTGAAGCAGAATTCTGTGCCTGCATGAAGTGGCAGAGCCGGCCTTTCTCCTTGATGCGGGCTGCACCCAGGAACGTCCTTCCAGAGCACAGAATGGGAGGAGGAAAAGAAGGAACGTGGCCAGGTGGTCACGGTGACTGGCAAAAGCAGAAGTCATGTTGGACGAGAACTGCTCTTACCTCTGTGTGTCCTCCCCCAAGCCCAGAACAGGAGTCTAACAATGAAAAGAGTCAGATGAGTTCCAGCTGAGGGACACCCTACAAACCACCACCTGGCCAGCACTCCCCTAAACTAACAGGTTCACCAAAAATAAGGAAACTCTGGGAAACTACTCCAGCCCCGAGGATCTAGGAAACAAGAGGACTAAATGCAAGAGAGGGTCTTCCTGTGGCCCTGGATCTGGAAAAATACATGAGCTAGAAGTTCAGGCTAATCTGAATCATGTATGTACTTTAGTTCATAATGAGCCAATATTGTTTCCTTGATTATGAAAAGTGTGGTCTTCTAATGAAAACTGTGATAATGGGGAAAATGGGTATGGGTACACGGGGATTCTCTTCACAACTTTTCAGTAAATGTCAATTTATTTTTTTAAAATGGCTGAGGATATAGCTCAGGCATAGTGTTTGTTTAGCCTACATAAGGTCCTGGGTTCAGTTCCCAGTATTAAAAAAAAAAAGAAGCTTCCAGAGTTAAAAGGAGGCCTGCAGCTGAGGCCGCGCTGCCCCCGTGGGGGCACTTCCTCTCACTCTGTCCCTGTTTTCCGACCCGCCCTCCGTGCTTTCCACAGCGGAGCAAGTAGAGCTGCAGGGAGTGCTCCTTGTCTGTGCCACCCATCTGGCTGACCGTGCCACCCCAGGGCCATCGCCCACTCTCCAAGGGTGGCTCCTGCCAGCCTTTCCCAAGCACAGCTGCCAGTGATTCTGTGCACTTGGGGTTTCCTCTGTCACCCCGAACCTGCCCAAGGGACCGCGTTCTTTTTACTGTCCCCTGATGGCCGCGCTTCCCTGGGCACTTTCCTCTGTGGCTATGTTACTGTTCGTGTCTGAGCCCCATACTGCTCCAGCAAGCATGCGAGGGCCACTCAGGGAGAGGGAGATCGAGATGAAATGCGGGGTGAGGCTCAGCCCCACCCCCATTCCTTATGGGAAAAATAGGGTAGAAATGAGTATCAAGATGGAAGAGAAAGGGGCCAGCGATCACTTCCTCCAAGCACATCTGAGCGCCTGATTATGTGCTGGGGGCTGGGAAGCCTGGCAGGCAGGGACTTGCTGTCCACACTCATCTGCTAGCAGAGGAACCCCTTGAGGATTTTAAATGAATCAGAGGACGAATGGGAACTGTCTCAAGGAGCCCGCACGGCAGGAAGTGCAGGACAAGGACGCCACCAGAGAAAGCCTTGCCTGAGTCCTTGTCCAGCAGCGATCCAAGGTCCTGCTGGACCGGTGGGGCAAGCCCAGGCCCACGGGGTGCATGGCCCAAGGACAGCAGGGGCGATGCCTTTTCTCAGTTTCACGGATCTTGTCTCCCTGCTGTCATTTAAAGGTGCTGCAAACAAACCGGCCACTGCTCTACAGCTTCCAGGGTCCCTTGTCCAAGTGCCAGCGGGGCGCTGTTCCTGCTCTGTCACAGAGGTCCAGAGCTCGCTGTCCCCAGGTCTCCTCCTCAGGCATTTCTGCACCATCCTGCCCAAGCAAGCGCCAGACCCTGAGTGTTTCTGAAGCGGCTGGTGTCGCCTCTGTCGAGCTTTTTGGCTAAGGAGTGAAGGTGCCTTTGTTCCCTCAGGCCGCTGCTGTAACAAAAGACCTTACCCTGGGTGATTTGTAAGAACAGCGATTGAATGCTTGCAGTTGTGGAGGCTGGGCATGCTAAGTCGTGGGAGATGGCGCTTCTGTGTGTCCTCCCGAGGGGCAGAGAGGATTCAAGCTTCTTCCGCTACAACAGCACGAGAGTTACTGGGTGGGACAGGGGTTCCCGATCTCTCTACCAGAGCCCCACCTGGGGCATCAGGTTTCAGCATCGGAGTTTTGGGGAGATGCAGACATCCTGGCATGGCAAATAGTTAATTTTATTATGTAGACTTTATACTCTCTACCCAAGTACCTCCAACATCCATAAATGAATTTCTATTGATTTTAAAGGCTAATCATGTGTTTCTAAATTTCAAATGAGTACCGTCATAGTTATTACTCCTCAGCCATCGTTCGTGTCCCTCTTTCAAAAGCAATTTTAGTTTTTCCTCTATGCGAAGTGGAGGACTTGACACTGAAGATTTTGCCATTCCTTTCTGAAGTGTATGGTTGGGCTATCCTTTGTGCGGGTCTTTTTTTTAAAAAAATCATTTATTTATTTATTTATTTATTTATTTATTTATTTATTTGGTACAGGGTCTCACTACAGAGCTTGGACTCATAGTGATCCTCCTGTCTCAGCCTCGCCAGTGCTGGGATTACAAGTGAGTACCACCACGCCCAGTTTCAGTGGCCAGCTCGGCACACCCAGGGTTTTGGGGTTGGCACTGCATATGGTACCAGGGATTGAACCCGGGTCTCTGTGCTCACCAGGCAGGTGCCTAGACCGCCGAGCTATCTCCTCACACTTTTAAACCAGTGTTACCAAAAATCACTTCCAAGATAAGGCACAGTATTGCACAGGCTTCCAACACCCCAGAACAGCAGTGCTTTGCTAACCAGCTCCGCATCAGCCCAGGCTCCCTGGAGCGGCCTCACTCTTGCCTCCTACTGTGACTTGGGTGTGATTTGAGTGAGTCTCCTAAAGGTCCATGTGGGGGAAGCGTGGTCTTCAGTGTGAGGAGACTGACAGGTGGTGTCACCTGCAAGAGGTAAAAACTATCAGTAGGTAACCGGGTCACTAAGGCACTCAGAGAAAGCCCACCTGGCTCTTGTGGGACCTCAGCTCCTGTAAGAGGCTCTGTTACCCAAAGGCTAAGCCTGGCCCTGCACCCTCTCCAGCTTCCTGTCACACCATGGGATCGTGCTCACGGGCTGCTGCCATCGGGTCCCATCTGTCACGAGGCCCTCGGCAGAGCCAGGCTCTTAGGATGTGCACTGCCGAAGCAAGCCCTGTAGCCTGCTCTTGAGCCTCCAGACCACGAGCTCCAGAAGGTGCTTTCCCCTCAGTGTGGGCCAGCTTCAAGCATTCGTTACAGCAACACGGATGGGCTGACACACTGCTACGAGTCCTATCACAGTGGGAGAGGCAGCAGGACCCTGCTGCCCACAGGTGGCCTCCTGTCACATGGGCCTCATCTCTGCCTGGAGGAGGGATGGCTGTCACCAGCTCAGGAAGAGGAACTGCTACATTTCCAAGTTCTTTGCCTCCTGCTCTTGAAATCATGGGCCAAAGAGAAATTTATTTTTCATTCTCCAGCAAATGAACTTTAATAAAGCATGTACTTATTTGGTTTAATTCCAGGATTTATCTAAGGAGTTCGAGCGACCCTGGGAAGCATCTGATGGACTGTTGGCCCCACGCAGAGAAGCGGTGGGATAAATACCAAATAACCGAAAATAAACTCTGCACGCCCCTTGGGAGAGCGGCGAGGTCTCTTACTTCTGTTAATCACGTAGGTTGAGTGGCTTTTGTAGCTCATCTTCCTGCAGCTGCTCCACAGTAAGAAGCAAGGGAGCTCAAGGTGAGGTTGCAGGCCAGCGGGAAGGCCTGGGAGAGCCCCTGAGGGCCCCGCTGGGGGGTGTTGGGGGCTGCATCGCCTGCCAGCCCTTGAGCCATCAGCTCACTGTGTCTGGATGATGGCGTTGCTGCCACTCTATCTGGGCAGGAGCAAGGTGACAGGACAAGCCACTGCGCTGGACACTGAGCATAGTCATTTGGAAGGCATGCGCTTCCCCACCTGAGCAGAGAGGCTTCTACAGGAGACCACATGCTGTGGGGAAGGGGCGAGGGCCGCTCCAGACTGAACCCTGTGAAGGGCCATGCTGCGCCTGACTTGTGGCTCTTGTGGCCGTGGCTCTCCTGGGACCTACCGCATCCCTAAGTTGGAGTTCTAACTCCAGGGTCTTGGCTGTGACCCCTGGAGAAAGAGTCTTTCCAGAAGGAGCCGTGTGAAGGGGAAGTCCAATAGGACTGTACACCAAGGGGCAATCTGGGCCCAGTGACACTGTGTATAGGACGGGCGACGGGGGACACAGGGAGAGCCAAGGAAGGAGGTGGGGCCAGAGCCACGCCCCACAAGGACCCAACCTGCCAGTCGTGTTGAGTTTCCAGCCTCCACAGCATCAGACTGTAACTTCAGGTGTTTAAGCCACCTAATTCCTGACACTGCATTGTGGCTACCTCAGTCTACACTCTTGAAATAGCTACAGATTATAGGAGTAAAGTTTTGCCAACTACTTTTGACTAACACAGAGTGGAAACTTTTCCTTTCACCTTCCTTTCTGGTCCCTCGTTCCCTCCTCTATCTATGTGCATACACACACACACACACACACACATGAATACGCATGCACACACATACAAGGAATGCATATACATGCACATGCACAAATATATACATGGACACACACATATACGTATACACATACATATGCACACTTACGTACACAAGCATGTGCATATATACAATACATGCCTACATACACACTTGTGCACACATACAGACAGGCACACACATATGCACTATACACATCACACACATGCACACACATATTCACAGGCATGCACACACAGGTGCACACGTATACATTCACACACATACATACATGCACAGTACCCAGACATGCACATGTGCACACATGGGTGCATGCATGTGCACATATATGCACATGGCATACACACATGCACACATGCTTACATACAGACACATCATACACACCCCCACACATACATGTGCACACATGCACACACATATTCACAGACACACACATAGGTGTACACATACACATTGTGCACACACATACACACCACACATACATATGCACACAGGCACACACATATTCACAGGCACGCACACACATAAGTGCACACATACACATCGTGCACACACAGGTGCACACAGGCACAGGTGCGCACACGTACACTCACACACTGGAGGATGCAGCCTCATTGTTTCCTGAGCAGACAGAGTTCCTGCTCCAAAGCCAGCTCACTGCACTGCCCCTACGCTGCCCACGGCCTCAGCCCCAGCACACCCCACAAAGCTCTGGCTCCTGGAAGACAACACGGCATCTCATGTCAGGATGTGGGAGCAGACATTGGATTTGTAGGTCAGAACAGAGCAATGGGGCCTGACGCCAGGCGGGGGTGAAGGCGCCACCTGCACGCCCCCGAGTGCCTTCCTGCCTGTGCTTTTGATCCTGCTAGGTCACAATGACAGCGTGACTCTTCTGTGGGTCTCCATCTCTTCATAGATGGATCGGATGAGCTCCATCACAGAAGAAGCCAGAATTTCAGAGATGCTTAGCCGGACAACCCTCAGTGCCCTGAAACCCAGGTGCCTGGTGCAGTGAGTTCCCACAGAGTGCCTCCAGGGTGCATGCTGTTCTCTTCCTGGGTGTTTCTGGGCCATTCCTGCCCAGCACTCCTCCCTCCTGCCATGGAGTAAGTGTCGCTCCCTAGGGGAGGACTGGGGGTCTGAGTTCCTAGCCCATGGCCTCACCCGCTTGGCCCCTTACCCTGCCGGCTTCCCAGGTTGTCACAGGATCCAGTAATACACATACGAAAGCTTTCACAAGGACCAGGGGA
This sequence comes from Tympanoctomys barrerae, assembly GCA_002564285.1. Lineage (NCBI taxonomy): Eukaryota > Metazoa > Chordata > Mammalia > Rodentia > Octodontidae > Tympanoctomys > Tympanoctomys barrerae. The sequence continues at coordinate 16,111 of NDGN011557766.1, read as the reverse complement.
GGGGCTGCACCTAGCCAGCTTCTGGGCTCACTCGCCCCTGCAGGGACATGGGGGTCAGCATGAACCTGGGTGCAATCCGGCTTTGCATGGCTCAGCCCCATGGAGGACAGCACCATTAAAATGAGGAGGTCCCCCAATGTCCTTTGTGACCCAGGGTGTCCTCTTGGGCTCCTCTTACATGCTGGTCTCAGACATTCTCGTAGTGTCGGAATACTTGGGCACTGGGCGGGAGAAGTTTTAGAGGAGGGGGTGGGCAAGATGGAAAAAGCCCTGCGTCACCTGCACTGCGATGCCCTGGCAGGGCGAGGGGAGGAGCTACTTCTGTCTGATAACAGCTTCTGACAGCTAAAAAGCCTCTGTCAAGAGCTAGGTCACCTTGGCGTGTGGACATCTGGTGGGAATGGAAATCTGGCGCCTGTGCGCGCCTGTGTGTGTGCGTCTCTGTGTGTACACGTGTCTATTACCTTGTTGGGTTGGAAATAAAACTGTCAACAGGAGTTCAGGGTGTTGTACCTTCTCCGGCAGGAAGGAAAAAGACTTCTAGGCTCCGTGAGGCCATAGCCGTGGCAAGGAGGGCCCTCTCCTGCCTGCTGCAGTAGGGGGCTCAGGTGGGGGAGCCAGGCCCAAGCACTCAGGGGCGTGAGCCCCCAATTCCAGCTGAACAGCAAAAGTATGCAGACCCAGGGCCGGGGGTGGGGCAGACTGGGTGCCTCAAGGGGGGAGTTTCAGCTGTGGGTGCTGCTTCCAAACACAATAGGAGAAGACCACCAAGAAGCTGCCTGTGGGGGCCCAAGCCTTTGCACACACAGGCATAACAACTGCCTACTCTGGGCCCCCACGAGCGCCACTTCAGGAGCCCCCACACAGGTGCTCCCAGGCTGATGCTCTACCCTGCGCTCAGGCAAGGGTGACGGCCTCAGCTCTGTGTTTAGAGTGAGTGTTGAAGGCTCAGGAAGAGAGTGCCAATGAAGCGCCTTTATTTCGCTTGACCTTGTGATATTTCTACTTGCTCATAAGTGAACGCTTCCCGCACACGCCAGCCTGGCTACTCTGCATCTGCTAAGCGTGTCCCATCTCAAGGTGGGATTGAGGCGGTGGGGGAAGAGTCAGGCCCAAGACCCTTGGGGAGCACAGCTGTCGGGACCACATGCAGCCGGGCCCCTCCCCGTGGGGCTGTAGGGTGAATGCTCAGGGCTGCGCGGTCATCCAGCTGAGTCCTATGCCATGGTATGTGGTGGGGAGAGCTCTGAGACCGAGCCCTGCCACAGGCCGGTCCTGACCCGAAGCAGCTGACACCCTGGGCAGGACCTCAGAGTGCTGTGCCTCAGTTTCCACTTGCCAAAGCAAAAGCAACACATCCTGCAAAGAACGCCTGCCGACCTCCTGCAGTCTCAACAACTCCCCGCTCCACAGTACACCCTCTGTATCTCCACAGGGCTGCGTGGGCCCAAGAAAGGCTTCCCCTAAATCTGAGTCTTGTCTCATAGCCTCTGCTTTCCCTGTGTTGGACAGGAGAGAAGCTCCCGACGGCTGGGGAAGCGGCCCCTGACTTCTTCCTCTGCAGAGCCAGGTGTTTGCAGAGGGCTGCGGAGTCTTAGCCCCTTGCTATGGGGACACAACACCTGACACCTGCAGCTGGAAGGAGGACAGATGGATTCTGGCTCCCGTGGCAGCCCACAGCTGGGTGGCTCCACGGCCATTGGCTGGGCACAGGGTGTGGGGAAGAATTGCTGCTCAGCTCTCCGCAGCAGCGTTGACGTGGACAGAGTAAGGGAGGCACTAGGAGGGCGCTGAGGACTCAGCTTTTCCGGTCAGACCCCACCTCCTCACGGCTCTCAAGGCCTCTGACCCAAACAGCTTTTGAACCTCCAGCCCCTCTAGGGGTACATGAGCCTTTGGAAAGATACCCAGATATAAACCGCAACACTTCGGGTAAAAGGAGGCGACGTTTTGCCACTGGGGGAGGCTTAGGTTTTTGGCAGGGAGCGAGGAAGTGTCTCTGCTCCAGGGCTCCAAATAGAGACATCTGGTGGCACCGGTCCCCGTGTTCCCTAGCAGCCCGGTGGGTAGTAAAGGTGACATTCTGCTTTCCATCTGCTGCACCGTGCTTTCTCTCTCTTGCTGCCTCCAGACTCAGATGGGCACTAGCAGAACTGCGACACGGACCGGCTAAGGCCCCGTGCTAGCCACTGCGCGCCATGTGAGGGCAAGCCCAGCGCCCGACTGAAATGCTACCAGCTCTGCTTTCTTGGGCAAAGCTTTCAGGGCTCTGTCCCCCTCTCTCCAGGTCCATGCCATCTGAAGCCCACAGGAACTTAGTTTAAATCATCCTCAAGGAGACCCGGCTCTGGGGACAGTCTTGTGTCTGTCAGGTGGCTTCCTTGGCCAAGGTGAAGCTCAGGGCCACCCACAGACAGAGCCTCCTAAGTGACTCAGGCCGAGCCTTGTCCGGGCAGACACAGAGCCAGGAAGCCCTCGTGTGAGGTAATTCAGGGGCGGCTTTTCGGGGTGTGAACACAGCTCTGTCTAATGCTGTCTGGCAGGTGATTTCACGCATCATTTAACTCTTTGCAGTGTCCAGGAATGCAATAGAGATTAGATAATCAGAATAATCTCACTTCTGTAAACTGCTTTGTTTTCTAAGGAAAAAAAAAAGCATATTGCCAACTTGAACTGTAAAAGAAGCACTCTTCTGGTTTGTCTGTGGAGACAACAAGAGCAAGCACTCGCGACAATAATGAATCGCTCACACCATCCCCTCCCATCCTTCGTGCAGGGCCAAGGCCAGGGCGACATGCTGCTGAATTGAGTTCCCAAGGGAGAAACGTGCGGTGAAAGAAATGGAGGAAGAGTGCAGGCGTGGGAGAGGGGAGGGGAGGAGAGTGGGAGGGGAGAGGGAAAAGGGGAAAGGGAGGGGGAAGGGGAGGAAGGGGAGGGGGGAGGGAAAGGGGGAGGGAAAGGGAGAGGGCCCATCCCCTGACTCTGCCTCCCTGACCCTGGCCCATGGCCAGACCGCCTCCTCTTCCTAGGGCCAGCACAGCCCGGCTGAGTCCCTGCCAGGCTCCTCCTGTCCCTCTGTGGACCAGCCTTGCTGACTGAGAGCCCTGGCTGGCTGGGGCCAGCTGCCCTGTCTGTGCTGTCCATGATTACCTAGTTCACAGGGCAGACGAGGCCCCCTGCCCCCTGCGAAGCTCTGCAACAAGTGCCCACCTGCAGAATCTTGCATCTTGTCTAGGGAAATCAGGCAGTTCTCAACATTTAAAAATACCATCTCAGGAAAAAAAAAAACAAACAACCCTCTCAAAAATCCAACCTTGCAAGTGTGGGTGAAAGCCAGGCCGGAGCCCCCATCACCCCATCTGGCCAGCAGTCTTTGGTCCCCATAAGACCTGCCAAGAGGGTTTCCAGTTCCTTCTGACCAGCTTGCGAAATTAAGTCTAGGTGCAGGGCCTGCGCATCTGAAATTAAACACCTGTCACTAACATGGATTTTTAAATCCTATATCTGAGGCATATGAAAAGTTAACACCAAGCAGAATCAAGGAGAGACATGCTGACACCTTCACTGTCAACCGCCCACTGCCCGCCCTGGCATAAAGGAGTGGAATGTCCCTGCTGCGGGATGGGATGGGGGGCTCCTTATGTTCTGCATGTTCCCCGGGGCACGAGCGTTGCTACCCTTGGTTCCAATGGGCCCCTAAACCCATGTGTTGGAAACTTAATTCTCAATACAATGCTATTGGGACATGGGGCGTATAAGAGCATCCTGGGTCTGAGTGTCCTCTTGGATTGATTCACGTTATCTTGCCAGTGGCTCGGTTTGCACGCGGACAGTTTCAGGTGGAGAGCAGGTCTGCTGGTGCTGGCCGCTCCTCGCATGCGCGGACTTGCCTTTCTGCTTAGATCATAAGCTAAACAAGCTCCTTTGCTTTATCAATTTTCTGTGCTGTGGTATTTCCTTATAGCAGAGATGAAGGAAAGCACTCTTCATTTGTCGTGCCTATGCTTTTCTAGGTGGATAGATGCACAGAGACAGTGTCCCAGGTGCTGACGGCGCCTGAGAAACTCCCCCACTTCTCTACTTGTGGGTCTGCTGCTGATAGCTGAGAGGCGCAGTGAGGAGTGGCAAGTTACAGACGCCCAGGAAGGAGGAGGACTCATTCGCAGGGGTGCTGCCCTTCTGCATCGCCACCCTAACTTCTACTGGCTCACACGTGCTTGGCGGGCTCTTAATGAATGTACGTAAGGCTTTGCAGTCACAGACCCGCAGATGTTGATGACCAGGAGCGGAAGCCCACCCGGAGGTTAAGCACCCGCCTGATTTGCGGTCCCAATGGCTGCTCCCCTCAAGGCGCCAGGGTGGGAGCTTCTGTCAGCGGGAGTGCCTCGCGAACCCTGAAGGCAGAGCTGCTGGGTCAGGGCACTGCAGATGGGGAGGATGCACAACTGAGCGCGAGGACATGGAGGTGGACAGTTTGCCATGCAGGAATCTTCATTCCATTTCAAAATTTGGCGCAGTGGACGCTGACCTCAGAACTCGCTGACGCCAGCTGTTCACTGGGGTCCGCATAGAGAGATGAAGGAAATCACTCTTCATTCGTCGTGCTGTCGTGCCTACGCTTTTCTAGGTGGACAGACTTTAAACCAGACAGCATCTGTAGTAGACAGAAGGAGATCTCCCTCATCAACATGGAGAAGCATCATTTAATCCACTGAGAGCCTGGACAGGTAGAAGAGAGGTAGCGGGAGAGTAGAGGTTTTCCTCTCCTTGAGCTGGGACATCTGAGTTTTTCTGCCGTTGGGCATCAGAGGTCCAAATTCTCTCTTTATGATCTTGAGACTTACAGCAGTGAGGCCTCAGGCCTTGGCCCTGGACTAGGCATTATACCACCAGCATTCTTGGTTCGTCAGTTCAAAGATGCTCTATCATGGAATTTCTTGGCCATCATAATTCCATCATAATTCTCCATATATCCAAATATATGCATACGTAGGTATATATATATATATATATATATATGTATATGTATATATTATATCTTCCCAGTTTTGCTTCTCCTGGGAACCCTATTAGCACCTCTGCGAGCTGGTAATCCCACCTCGGGTGATACTATGGGGGGATCTCTCTGGTGCTAAGTGCCTCAGATACTTTTCTCTTGTTGCTGAGACAAAATCCCTGATGCCCCAAATGAAGGGAGGAAAGGTTTATTCATTAATCTTAATAACTTCAGGTTACTCAGTTGCTACAGAAATATTTATGACGCCTGGATCTTCCTGTGGGTCACACACCTCATCCTCCGAAGTGTCTTCGTTTTTCTTCATTATTTGTCTGTGGAATCCTCTCTGTCACCCACATATGCCACTTGCTCTCGAGTTCCTCCAAACTGCTATTCCTACCTTTTATTTGCCTTGATAATCGAGTCCTTCACAGCCCTTCCTCTGTTTTTACAGCATCTGTTTCACCTTGCACTGCTTTAAAACTGCCTGCGGGTTCCTGATGGCTTTCTCTCCCCACGTTGCTAGTGACCTGTGCCAGTCACTGTGGCTCCTCTCCTTTCACCTCTCTTCCCTCACCTCTTTTTCTCTGTCTTGGGGTCTTGCGTGACCTCCTTAGGTTGCTTGAGTTCACGGCGACATTGTTTCTCATTTGGCCTTGGGATCACCTCATGTGTTCTGTATGGACTGTCCGTTACTTTTCCAGTCTTCCCCGCTGACACCGTGCTAGCTTAGTCCTCTCTTCTAGCATGTGATGGTGTCCTGTGCGGACTCCTTTTAACATTGATAGTCATCATTGTACGGGAGAATTCTTGACCCAGATATTGGGAAGTGTTTATGAGCTACGAATCAGGATGCTACTGTGGGTTGGTAAAATATTAATCCTGATTCATTATTAAAACCTTATGAAAAGTTATGTGTTTTGGAGGTGATTTAGCCATTGTTGGTTCTCAGCTAACAATTCACAGGCTGTACCCATGTGAGGAGGACAGAAACTGTCCCTAGGAGGCCTGGGAAGACAGCTCAGTGATCCAAGAGCCTGCCTGCAGGCTGTGCCAGCCCCGTGCTGAGCCAGCCACCAAAAGTAGGCATGGTGGTGCACATCTATAATCCCAGCACTGCGGAGGCTGAGACAGGAAGATTACTATGAGTCCAAGCTTCATAGTGAGACCCTGTACCAAATAAAGAAAGGAAGGAAGGAAGAAACAAACTGTCTGTAGGAAGGTTTGCCCTCACGTCTCCCAACAGTGCCCGGTGACACAAATGGGCCATGCCACACCACAGGAGACCAGGGAGTTAAGGCCTCTGTGCTCTGGGCTAGAAGCAGACGAGGAGAAGGGGTGGTGCCAGGGTTCAGGGAGCCAGTCTCTTGAATTTGTCTGGGAAGAACTTACTTTTCCAAACAAGTGGTGGGAAGCCTGTGATCACTTCCAGCAGCGTGGGCCTTCATTTTTACCCCGCCACTCAAGGGCTCGTTTATTTGCTTGGGAAAGTATAGCTTAGAACTGTGCAGGAGTGGGAGGGCACTGATGTAGTGTTCACCTTGCCCAACCAGGTGCCCAGCACTAGACACTGGTTCTTAAACCTCACTGTTGCATTCAATAACGTTCCAACCTGCCCATACCGTTAGCAAACTTAGAAGTCTCAAACACATTTTAAAAATAAAAGACTCTTCTAAAAACATTTTAAGGGGATTTATTTTGTCAACACCAGATTAAAATTCTCTTCAGGGCAACTGCCATTCAGTTCACCTACAGACTTCATGATTTATTCAATGTTTCGACTACTGACTCACCGCTCAACAGGTGCTGTGCTTCCAATTTACTGCTGGGAGCATTTAAGGAAAACACAGCAAAAATTCCCCTCACGAATATTCACCAGCTGAAAGAGAAGAAGCTGCTGTAAACATTATTCTGAGAGCTTCCAACAGAAGCTATTTACATTCCCAGCTTCTGTTATTTCTCTACCCTGGACTGAGCTGCCTGCTCAGCTTCCCTGCTGGGCTCGCTGTGGGTGGCGGCTGCAGAGAGGAAGTTCCAGGGGGCTTGTATTTCTCATCTCTCAGGCTGATATTTAGATATGTTTTTGACTTTGGTCCTTCCTCAGGAGAGTGGGCTTAATAAATTACGAAGGGCATCCAAATACGATCTTCACATGTAAACATTTCTTATCAAAAAATAAATAAGCCATGATGTGAGGAACAGCAGGGGCGCGCGAGGGCCAGCTTGGGTGAAAGTGATGCTTCCCCCGATGTCTGCTAGGGTGTCCAAGCAGCCTGCGATGAGTTTCATGAAGCGTCCAATGTGCAGGATTTCTCCTGTGCAGAATAAATTTTCTGTCAGCCCTCTACTCTCTCAGTTTTACACAACTTGGAGGAAGTCCCACCTCTGGAAACAAGACAAGGCATGGCAAACTGACTCCCTGCTTTTGGATTTCAGCAGTATGGAGCGACTTCGGTGTGCCTGTCTCAGCAGGAAGTGGCCAAGCTGGATGCTGCTGGATGCATTTGAAAAGCAAGAGCAACATGGCAGGGTGGCTACATGCTAAACGCAGACTATGTGTCCTTACACTGTCCTCTACCGCGCTGTGTATGTCACCCAAGAAGGGACCCAATCTTCTTTTCTCTCACCACAATTGAAAGGCTAGAACAGCTAAGCACTCACTTTTTTTCTTCTCCTATAGCAAAGACTTTCTTGTCTTCCAGTTTTGTCTAATGACACACAGGAAGAAGTCCACAAGCCAGGAGGTGCCTAAGAAACCTCAACTCTCCTGAGAGAATGAAACAGTATGGCCAATGCTGCCCCTTTCTACCATGGCGGTGACACCTGGAGCCACAGCAGCCATCCTGTGAGCAATAGGCAGGAGCCCTGGCACAGCAGGCTGTCCACCTTCTGAGGTGACAGTCTGCCCCCAAGCCTCTTGCCTGAGGGACATCATCCTACCCAAGCACAGATCTTGCAGCTTTCTACAGATTTGCTGCTACTTGGAGCCCGGATGCTCATGGTGGACATGGTCACTGGAAGGTGCTCTACATCCTACCCTATGAAGTGAAGTTGGAAGTAGCACACTTGAACCTAGACACCTGCCTATGGCATAAAATAACCCCAAACAAAATTCCTTCAGAGACAAGGGAACCAAATGCTTACTGGCTTTATTTAGTGGAAGTGGTCAAAGCTGGGGAAAGAGGAACATGAGATTTTTCCAACTCGTCTCCCCAACTACGCTTACATGAATGATGTCTTCTGTGGAGTGAATGCTTTTGTCTTCTGCTAATACTTTTATTTTACTTTGCCTCATTTTATTTTTTCTATTCTTCCCACCACCCCACCATTTACACAGAAATACTGTAGCATCTTCTGATGCATCGTGATGTCGTTAGTTTGGTATTTTCTTGCATTGCCTTTGAAAGAGGTTGGGAAATTCAGGTGCAGAGATGAAAGGGCTGTGCAGATTAACTCTCCTCTCTGCCCTCCCATCCAGCTCCTTGATTTCAGCAAAAAAGAGAAGAAGCAGATTAATCAATGGAAGGAACCATCCTGAGAGCCTGGTGGAAAATTTTCAGTAGGAAGTTCCAGAATAAAACTAATTCTCCTCAGGGATTCACAGTTATGAAGGAAAGAGAGAGAAAAGGAGGAGCCAGGCAGGCGAGAGGCCCATCCTAAGGGCTTCCTAAGTGACCTGGCCACAGCCAGGCGCTGAGGCCCAGGTGGGCTTTGGGGGCACAGCCTGTGCAGGTGCACAAGGCCCTGTGCTGCGGAGGGCCCCGGGCTCCGTTCAGCTCTCTGCTGTTGTCACCAGTAAGTCCTTGAGACATCTGAGGAAACAGGGTGGCCAGGGCACATGGTTTCACCCTGCAGTGGTCTCTGCAGACTGGAGAGCTTCTTCTGACTGCGGCATGAGTGGCATTTTAGCTAACACCCTTGGGAGAGAGCATGTATACTGTCCCCAAAGGAAGAAATGAAGGACCAGGATGCTGCTGAAGTTCCCCGGTTGACTAGACTCAGTGAGCAAGGGGACAGAATTAAAATTCAAACTCAAGCTGATACTGCTCCAAGGACTTCCAAGGTCATACTCTGTCAATGCAAAATTCCCCTAGACAAATCCAGGGGAGCTGAATTCTGCAAGTCTCTGGAAAGCTGGAATGTGACTTTCCGGAAAAAGAAAGTCTTTAACATCCAAGAATATTAGAAGCAGCGCAGTGACTTGTGAGGCTGTCTTGGTTCCCTTGCTTGGTGCGGGGTGGGGGTTATGGCGGGCTTTGGGGCCATACCCTTGCTACCTGTCCTCCTTGCTGTCACCCACTAGGTTGGGCTCTTGCCCAAGTTCCTTGAGCTTTGCTTACTTTTTGCAGTAGGAGTGCCATTCACAGCTTTCTTCCACACAAGAGGAAACATTACCTAAACATTCTGAACTCTGCAGAGTCTCATTTACATGATTGATTGTACTTCCTCAGGTAGGCTGGGGCCGCCATGTTAGCTCCATTTGACGAATAAAGTTGTTCCCAAGAAGACTCAGACCCTTTCACCGAAAAACACACGTCAGCAGCTGAGCTAAAGCCAGAAGCTGGCCCTTTTCATCTTCCCACAGGTAGATTCTTTTCTCACTAAAACACAAAACTGTGAGTGGGTAAAACAAATAAAGCCCCCCACTTTCATTGGTTACTCTACAGCTTTCTCCACTAATATGTCTTGGCAAATTGATGCATGCATGAGAATTTAGCTCAGAGCTTTTAGTGGGTGTGTTGATCTCCAAGCTATGAAATAATATCTGCCACCGACAATTAGAGGTCAGATTTGCCTGCCAACCTAGGACACTAAATAGTTGTGCAGATGCTGATTCCTGCCAGCAGGGGCGCAGCCCACGGGGAGGCCGCAGGGAGCCTTCCCTGCGCAGAGCGCCGGCCTAAAGTAAAGGAAGACAGGGCTCTTGACCCTTGTAATCTTTTTCAGTTACCAAGGAGGAGAGTTTCTTGGCGATTTTCTACCACGCTGCCGAAGGGCACCCTTCCTTGTCTTAACAGTAAGCGTCAACTGCTCTAAAATCAAGCCAAAGTCTGTATGCAAACTAACTGCGCCGACCGGTTGTCATGAAGCCCAGCAGCAGCTTTTCTGTAATAGTGAATGGCGTGCTTGTAAAGACGGCATATTCCAGAAATGCTTTTCAGCAACAGCACAGAAACAAGGAGGAAAGCAAGAAGCCACGTGCGCAGTATACGGAAAGTGCCAGGCCACCGGGAAATCTCTACCCTGGGCTCGCTGTGACAAGTTTATGCTGGATTCATTGGACTGAGACAAGCAGACCAGCTAAACTAATACTGTCTTCCCTCCTGGGGGCGGGGGCGGGGGGGTCTTTCTTGACCTTCAGTGGCAGGACTGCCCGGCTTTGATGTGGCCGCGTTACACGTTAGCAGTCTGACCATTTTACTGTCCCAGGCCGAATCTTACCAGCATTTAGTTCTGATCTGGGTTCTTACTGGTGAATTATTTAAAAAAATATAAGCATCTGAGGTTGTGTGACAAAAATCACACAGTCACGTAGTGGAGGTTATTATAGGCCTTGCTTCAAAATAGGCAGGACCAGCCGTCCACGGAGCTTTCAGTCTCTGTTTTGGGCTCATCACAGTGTTCTGTGCAGCTAAGAGCTGAGCCTTTCTGACAGGACTCGGCCTTGAGGCTCTAAACCCTGTGCATCGTGGGAGGCGCTGACGGAAGCCTGGTCCTGCCTTCTGTTCATGCTCTTCAGCCACAGTGACTGCACAGACCCTCGTTTCTCTTCCAGAATAGCTCTAAGAACGAGCCAGCCAGAGGGCTGAGACCCCTCAGGAGCCCATTCCTTATTCCATCCAGAAGAACGGCTGCTGTGACTCCTGGGACCTGGCAAGTAGGTGTTGATTGTCTTTTTCCCCATCCTGTCCTGGTACCTGTGACTTCTGAATCCTCAGCTACGATTTGTGGCTGGAGTGGTCTGGCGGGTCAGTCCCTGGAGAGGTGGTGGTGTTGACAATCCCTCAAGCGAGCAGCTCAGCTGAGTCCTGTGAAGGCTCAGGGGATGCTTACGCTGGATGCAGCTCTATGTGTGTAAATTATGCATACAGATGGGAAAATAGCTGTGTCCTTGCTGCGAGACTCCAGCTTTGCCTGCTGAATCTGTGGGCAGAGCGCCTGCCCTGAGAAAGGGCAGCCCATGCAAATGGTCCTTCCAGCTGCATTCTGCCCAAGACCTGGTTGAACAAGAAGTAGGAGAACAGAGAGGATGGTATTCTTTGCTTCCTTTGCTTGTCCCCAGCAGCTAAGCTACCAGGACGCATTAGCCGCATTCCCCCTGATTAAATAAAAAATAAAGCAAATTACTCTTGGGAGTGGATAGCTTATGTGCTGGCGAAGAAGCTAAGTAGTTAGGAATGGGCTCACTCCAGAAATCTGAAGCGCAGGGCCCCATACCCTGGGGATCTCTTAGAGTAAGCAGTTTAACTTCTTGTTTCCTAGAGCACAGAGTGGAGGCGGCGCTAGCCTTCCCTAAGACCATGGGCTGCCATTACCACCACTGCTGTGTCACAGATGCCAGGCGTCTTCTGCCAGCCAGGCAGAGAAAGTGCCCTGGCAGCCCTGGAATGGCATGTCCTGCAGGCCTGGATCCTGCACCTGGCCCTGCCCAGGGGTGTGAAGCAGCTTTGGGTCACTGGGGATAAGAAGGTGCCCAAGGGGCTTTAGCAATGGATGACTGGCCGGGAGATGCCACAGGAAGATGGAAACCAGCCTCCCAAACAACTGGCACAGCCACTGAGCACTGACAAAGCTCATGTCACATCAGTGACAGCAGCAACGGAGGAGGGGAAGGAACATGGGAGCCACCTCAAGATAAACACGGGGGCACACTAACAGCCCCACTACCCCGAGTGTGCCCCTAGGCACAAGACATCTCTTTGAGCTGATACGGCTAATACAGTTGTGGCCAATGCCAATACTGGTGGCCTATGACTGGGGATTCTAGCTTTTAGGGATGAGTCTGTTGCCATCACCCGTGCTTTCTTCCCTGAGCATGAAAGGCATAACTCTTTGAAAGAGCCTGCGGCTTAAAAGGATTTGCTGCGGCTTTCAGTGCATGTGTTCTTTCAAATGCATGAATTAATAATAAAACCATATTTATCAAGTAGGCAACCTAAAGTTCACAAGACTGCCTGAGGACTAAGTGAAGGGAGTTTTTCCAAACCAAGGGTAAATATACACGCTAGCAACTTCAATCATTCCAAAAATGTAGAAAAGCCCATAGCAAAAGGCAGTCTGTAAGGCATCTCCGATGACACACACAGGCCGATCCCCATTCATGCTACCATCTGGCCCCTCATATGGTCATTTGCTAAGAGCTGCCCATGTGCCTCCCACTGTGCAGATTTCCCGGGTGCTGGGTCTGGTTGGCTCCTGGCCCGCAAGCGCTTCTCGATTACGGCTCACAGTCTAAGCAGGAAACTCTCAAGTTTGCACAGTGTCCTGTACTGAACCTCCCCCCACCTCCCCCCAGCCTCTGAGGATGGTGGGAGGGAGCTGGGAGCAGGCTCAGGGCTGGCCTCCCCATAACAGCTCCAGATCTGCAGGAGGCATTTCAGATAGACTTGCACTCTGCCATGCACCAGCACTCCCACGCCAGGCTTCAGCAAACGCAGCTGCAACCAGGACCCAGCTGGGGTCCGCCTTCTTAGGGCCTTCTTAGAGTCTCGAGAGAAACTGCCTTTGCCTCAGTGTCACTGAGCTGGAGGTCGGCTTGCAGTGCACTGCACATGGGCTTTGCTGGTGCGAGGGCGGAAGCCGGTGCACACGTGACACAACACAGAGAATTAAAAATCAAGAAGACGCGCCACACTAGACTGAAGCAACCGTACGTTACAAAGAAACAAAATCTTAAAAAGAAAAAAAAAAAAAAGAAAAGAAACAAAACTTGATACTGAGGCCACTCTATTACTATAGAGAAAGACCTTGTAGAGAAGAAGAGTTGGACAATCGGCCTGAGAGGCACCAAGTGGCTTGATGATTTATATTCTTTCACCTAGACTTTGAAAACTAACCAAGCTCTTAGGCTCTAACTTCTGGGCTGCAAGCTGCATTTTCCTTCCTAGTTCATTGTCTCTCTAACAATTTAAAGTTAAATGTTGCACTTCTTGGCGACAGCTGGATAGGAACATGTGGATGTAGATTTTGATCAGCTCAGTTTATACTTATTATTCCTGGCTAAGAGCTCTGTATGAGAATCCACATTTTATTTTAGCAGATGTTTACTCAAAAGTTTGAGAAGGTCTGAAGTGATGTAGACATTAATTAATTAATTAGTTCATTTAACTAAGCAGCACTGTGTGGAACATTTGCTGCGCACAAGGCAGAATTCTGAGTGAGACTGGATGATCAGATAAAGTCCTTGCCTTCTTCGAGGTTGGAATTTTTTTTTTTTTTTTCCAGAACTGGGGATTGAACTCAGGCCCTTGCGCTTGCCAAGGAAGCGCTTATTCCACTGAGCCATCTCCCTGGCCCACGGGGTTGGAGAATTTAAAGGGGCTGTGTGACACTAACATGCTTACAAGTGACTCTAAAGCCTGGTGAAAAGCATGAAGGGACACAGGCGAGGAGTTACCAAGGATGAAGGAGCCAACAACGAGAGAAAGATATCCTTGTCCTTAACTCAGTGTTGTTCTGAGAGCCTCCCGGAATGAACAAGGGAGAGACACAAGCGCTCCAGGCACGGAGACAAGAGACAAACGATCGCATACAGAGATCTCATGGTCAAGTGCCTAGCGAGCTACGATACGTAGCAAAATAGTCAGTTAGGGCCGGGGAGATGGTTCAGTGGAGTAAGCACTTCCCTGGCAAGTGCAAGGGCCTGAGTTCAATCCCCGGTTCCGAAGGGGGGGGGGAAGTCAGTTAGACAGCTGAGGAAAGTTCATATCTAGAAATCCACTGCCTTAACATTTGTAAATGACAATTAGTTTGGAAATCTCAAAAGAAGAAAAAACTGCTATATAACTATGTAGGAAAAATGTAATAAGACATCCAAGATCTGTAAGCTAAACCTCAAAGTACCATTCAGGGTCCTGAAAGCCTTTGAAGAAATAACAGTTCTTTGGTTGGAAAGCATTTTAGAGATTCAATTTTCTTTAGTTTAATGTATACATTTCCGATAATTAAAATGGCCAGGAATTTTCCCATGGAGTCATAAATGATTCTAAAGTTCATCTGGAAAATAAAATAAGCAAGAATAAGATAAAGGACTCAAGTGTAGATAGTGGCATGTATTAAAACACATTGTTTTGGGGTTTTTGAGATCGTGTTTTGCTGTGTAATTCAGGTTGGCCTTGGGCTTACTATGCTGCTGAGGCTAGCCTTGAACTCATGGCAATCCCAGTGCTGGGATTACAAGGGTATGGCACCATGCCTGGCTCAAAACACACTTTTGGTTGTATAATAATTAAAATATCTTTAGTGCATGAAAAGGCAGGTCCATGGAACAGAACATAGACCATAAGTAGAGCCCGTTTATATTTGATAAAAATAACATGGCAGGTAAACAGATAAAATATGAATGACTGCAGGTAAACAACTGATAAAACAGTCTTAGGTCTTTACTCTCATTTTATATTAGTATAATTTCCTGATGAATCAAAGATTGAAACGGGAACATGAAACCATAATCCAGAAAATTTCTGTGTACAGTTACAGAGTAGAGGAGATCCCACAACTCATAAAAAATAAATTTGATCACATGAAATGAAGTAAGAGCTGGGCAGCAAAACCTACTATAAGCACAGTGAAGTGATAAATGACAAGCTCTAACCCAAACACCATAGAACAGGAGGATAATTAATAGCAGCAAAGTTTCCTTAAGCCAATAAAGAAAAGGCCAGAAATACAACTCACGGTCACACCTACAAAAAGAAACTGGCTTCCCTTATAAGGAGAGCATGAACTGGAACCGCAAAGCCTCGACCTTTTCACCTATCGTGGTGGCCAAGCTCAGACTAAACCAATTTTCCACTAAAAGAGAGCAAGGTAAACAGATTACTTTGCACTCCTATTATAGAATTCTGTCCAGCTGTTTTTAAAAAATAAAGTAACGTTCCAGGGACTAAGCTGGGCTTGTTCTAATCCTTTCTGTTTACCTAGTTGGCGAGGGAGGTCTTTCACCGCCCGTAGTGTGTATGAGACAGCTGAACGTGCACGGCGGACAAGTGGGACGGATGGCAGCGTGTTGGTCAAATACCCGCCACCTGGGGAGCAGGACAGCGATCGCGGTCAGGGCCTGCGCGGACGCACCCCGGACGCCGGAGCCTCAGGAGCCGCAGGAGGCCAACTGGCAGCCCCGAGAGATGAGCGATCCCCCGTCCCTGTAAAACAGTGCGGTTGGCCTGTTTCAGGCACTTTCCTGGGTGCCAGGGAGGTGAAACCTGCTAGCCGAAGACTGGGTCCTCCAGGTTCGGCTGACACAGACACTGTCTACGTGGCGAGCCTTTCTCACTGGTGGGAGGCGACAGTGGGAGAGTGCATGGTTACACCTTGGGGCTCAGAAGTGCCAGGGCAGCGCACAACTTCAGGTCTTACCATGTAGGAATGACTGCTTAGTAAGTGAACGAAGAGGTACAGGGTTGCGTAGCTCTAGAGTGAGATAGAAACTTAGCACGCAGGGACAGCATGGTGAGCGTGCGCGTGTGCGCGTGCGTGCATTCAGGACCAGTTAACTTGCGGGCTTTTAGTATCTTTGCAAACATTTAATAGAAATATAGGGTAGTGGCAGGAAGAGCCGTGTTATCCCCAGCCCCTTGGCACAGAGCTGGGATCGGGCCCAGGGCCTCCTGCTTGCCTCTGCGCCAGCGCGCACAGAACCCGCGCTCTGCCCGGAGCTTCGTTCCTGGCTCCAAGCTCTCCTTTGTATGACAACTGACTTCTGCATTGCGCGTTCCACCCCATGCGCAATCTTCACAGTTGGGCTACTATAAGGTGTTGGCACTGCAGCTTTTCTTTTTAGGGTCCAGTCTTTTTTTTTTTTTTTTTTTTTAGCATTTAGTACAGAGTCTACAGGGTCTCACTACTAGATCGGACTCCTAGTGATTCTCCTGTTTTCAGCCTCCCAAGCGCTGG
>NDGN011557763.1:6848-27808 GCA_002564285.1 Tympanoctomys barrerae | reverse complement strand
ATATATATATATATATATATATGTATAAATGTAGGTTTTTAAAATTATTCTTAATTGGATTTGAAGAGATAATTCATTCTACTTAGCTACACAGTGTTCAAGAACCCTGTCACCAGCACATGGGAGGCTGAGGCAGAAGGACTGTGAAAGTTCAAGGCCATTCTGGAATAAATACTGAATTCAAGGCCAGAGTGAGGTATATAGTGAAACTGTGTTTCAAAAGAAAGAAAGAACCCCACTAAATTAAAACAAACAAACAAACAAAACCCATGTCACCAAAAATTCATCTATCCAGCATCTTAGAATATGACCCAATATAGAAATAAAGCCCTGCAGCTACAGTAGCCAACAGGAGGGCACCGTAGCCAACTGACTGGCATCTTCCTAAGAAGAAGAAAATGTGGACACAACACAGAAAAGGCCATGTGAAGACAGGCAGAAGAGTTAGGCTGCCTCAACCCAAGAAACCTCAAAGAAAACCAGCTATATCACACAGCCCCCACCACAATCACAATATAAACATTTCTGTGAGCCTAAAGAGCTCCCCTTTTCCCTGTCACAGTCTACATCCCTGACTTGTCCATACATCTCACCTGAAAAGGAAGCAAAGTTGCTGCCGCTTCCTTCAATATTATATAATGACTGGTAGAATCGGCAACAGAATTCTGAATGGTAGAAAATCAGTTTATGTGTTATTGCCTGAAAAGCGAATGTCATTTCGCTGATTAAAATATTTTTTGCTATCTCACAGACTTCAATCAAAATAGTCTCCACTTATACACAGGTAATCTGAATGTATCTTTTAAAGACGATTGTGTAACTGAGAAGTTTCTACATGAAGTACACACTCATCCACCTTTCCTATGACTCATGACAGCTATTTTCTCTGAACTAATCTTCCTTTAACAGCCTAAGCTCTCATGTCAAAAGCAAATCTGCAATACGGATACTTAATAAATGTTGAAAAAAAATTAGCTGTAACAAGCTCAGTGCTATTTAGTTAGGAAATGAAGATTCTCAGTGACTGTAGCACTTAGCACAAACTATAGAAGCTGAAGTATATGATAGCAATTTCTCTTCCATTTTATGATTCTACAGCTCAAAGCATGACAATATTATAGACCTAATGTCTTACCAAACACAGGAGTATAATAAACACTTCCATGCTATGGAAATCATCTACATACGAGTATGGATTAAAATGGGAAAGAAAGTTGAATCCACCTCAAAATGTAATAGACAGCTGTGTAGTTTGTGTAGTTTTCTGGTTTGTATGTTTACAGGGCATTAAATATCCTTTGGTTAAACGTGTTCTTTCCATGTTTCCACAAAAGGCTCTGTTTCAGCTTTCTGATAGCTTGTATGAAGTACTGTTATTCTTGTGTTTTCTTACAGGCTTCCTAGTGAGCTAATTCCATGCTTCACAATCTCAAAACAATTTTCATCTCTTCAGAGTATATAGTATCTATATAATTTTTGTGTGCTACTGTCCATTGTAAAGATTTCAAATCATCCCTTTGAGGGATGATTTAAGCTATCCTTCTTTGACCAATACACTTTTTTGTTTGTTCTTCTGGGAATGAGTCCTGCTATCTAGCTCAAGCTGGTCTTGATCTCACTATGTAGCCCAAGCTGGCCTTGAATTTATGGTAATTCTCCTGCCTCAGCCTCCCAAACACCAAGATTACTTCCGCATACCACCATACCTCATCGAATAAGCCTTCTGAGAACAAATGTTACCTAACTTATAAGGTTATATTCTCATTACTGTTTTAAAACTGCTTCTCTTTCCAACTCTCCTCTTTCCTCTACCATCTGATGAGCTATAAACCTGTTTTGGTGTGGCAAAGAGAAGGGATTTGGAAAAACTATGAAAACTTAGGTCAAAATTAGAAGGTTTTTGTATGTGTGAAGATTTTTGCTTTGTTTTTGTTTTTGAGACAGAGTCTCCTTTCATAGTTCACGCTGGACCTGAACTCACTGTGTAGCCTCAAGCTGGCCTCAAACTTGCAGAGATCCCCCTGCTTAAGCTTCCCAAGTACTGGAATTACAAGCATGTGCCACCACACTTGGCTACATTTTTAAAAAATGAATGTAGACTTTGATGATTATTAACTGTCATACTTTGGACCTTCCACCCATTTCATGGCTCTTGTTTTCATAAAGATTATAACAGTACCCAAAACTAACAAGGATGGATTGCATTATGGTGGAGTCTCTATAACCATAAATGCAGTTACACTATTAGTTACAATTAATTAAAATATCCAGCAAAATCTCTGAATGCAGTCCAATATTTTGCCTAAGCACAGTAATAAGATTTCTCTGAGGGAGGAAAATAAGCAAAGACTAAGTCAGTATATTCTATATTTGGAAAAACTCCACTGATTAGGAATACATGGAGGGAACACTCATGATTAGGTCCCAAACCAAAATATAATACTTACATAATATTTTAAAGACTTCAGGTTAATGACCTTTAAGTAAAGATAGAAACTTCAACAACATTACCATTATCAAGCAGTATTCTTTGATCATTGGCCTTAATGACTGGCTGGTAAGTAGATCTCTTTCAAGGGGGAAGAGCAATTACTTGTACAGTGGTTTTTCTAATGTCCTTTAAATCAGCCAGTCCTACAAAATAGACTACACATCACCCAATGATCTTGCTCTGAAAGATAAGCCCATATCCTCAACGTGCCTGTGCCAGAAAGATGCACTCAGACAGCGAGCATGAGGCCTCTACAAGGCAATGTTTGAAATTTAGTTCTGCAGAAGGGCTCACCTGCCGCAGACAGGAGGCACCTGGGGCTCCCAGCACTGAGGAAGAATTTGTAAGCCATAATGCATGGGAAGCAGCTATCCTTTAAAGTCATTGGCTGAATTCTGAATTCAAAGGCTCAGAATCTATCCTGCAAGGCTAAATTAAGTGGGGCAAAGGGAGGATCTCAATGACTGCTTGGACATGGGGAGAGGCTGGGGGACCACACATCTTTGGTTATTGAAGCACTGTCTTTGGTCTTCAGCTATGTTTGCAAAATATAGGCATTTCCCTGCAAATGCAGTACAAGGAGCTGCCTAGGCTGGATGAGAGTCTAAGATAGAGGGACACCTGTTTATACCTTTTGATAGAAAAGGCAGGGCCTCAGCTTCTCACCTTGTGCAATTAATTAGCATAGGCTTTTATTTTAAATGCATGAATATTACAAAATTGAATTTTATCTTATTTGAATGAAATTCTTCAGACCAATAACCAATCATTGCACATCTGAAAACACAAAGTCAGAATTAAAGAGGCTCATGGTGACTCTATTCTTCATAGTTCTCCAAAAATCATATGGATACAGTTTCTAAAGACAGTTGTCTACCTGAAAAAAGTTGATTTGAGAGTTCATACTTTAAGAATTGTCATTCCTTTAGAGAGCACATTTTTATGTTGTCAAATAACTTTTTATATTGTCAAGTTGATAGATGAGATAATAAAGCAAAATTATATTTAGAAACAAACAGATATGAGCTGAAATACTTGCTGAAAGGATAGAAGTGTGTGATTTTACCCTACACACCTAACTTCCTTAAGGCTTTGATAAAGTAGAAAAATGACAGTGTTAGTAAAAGATGAGGAGACTTAGCTGTAAAGTTCCCAGTGTGATGAGTGCCAAGTAATTAGTATTTGACATGTGGTACCCAATGCTCTTTTAGAGTAATGCAACTAGGACATAGTTGCATTATGGAGTGAAAAGAAGAAGAAAACAAAACAAACAAAAAGGAGATCTGATGCTATCACTAGATGTACAGAGACTCTTAACATTTATACCATTAGCCCAAATATTTTTTCTAAACTAGAAAGAAATTACAGAGTACAGAATTGTCAAGTTGTCAATGAGAATAAGTATTAAAATATTAGATTACCAGTCTTGCATCATATTATTTTTTGCTTTGATTCATTAGAAAAATTATATATTAAGGAAATAACTGAGAAACTTCAGCAACTAGGATAAAATTCCAACATCTCAGCCAGATTCTAGAAGTTAATAACAAGTACTAGTTTGTTTTCATCTTTATCTGCTGACCTGATTTACTGAAAATATTCACATCATTCGCCTGCATGAATGTCTGCAGTAGATAGAATTTATTATAACAAGGGAGAAATGCCCTCTTTTGTATATAAAGTATAATATCCCCTCTTGACCAATAAAACACTAGCCCATGATAAGTTTATTGGAAAACCACCATTTTAAATTCAGATTAAGCTTTAGCACGTGCAATTTATCATGAGTTAGTTTACTCTCCCATCATATTTCTTTGTGTTTAAAGGTGCTATAATAGAAAGTGCTTTCATTGATCCCCACTGACATCCTCCAGTGAAATGTCCAGGGTCTTTGAAACAGAGAGAAAAGTGTCAGCGTAGAACTCATGCTCAGGCCCGCCCCAGATCATTTGGTGCTAATGTTAGAATAATAGATCACTGGCTTAGGCTGATGGGCACCTGCTGTTAGATTAATGCTGAGATAAAGAGAGAATCTTTCAACTCCAACAAGGCAAAGCACAAGCATTTATTTCTGAAGTGTAGATTACACAATTTAATAGTGTTCTCCCTGTCATACAAATCTCATACATTTTTGATAAATTCCACTCATAGGTACATGAAAGTTTGTCTTTTAACTTGACCTCTTATAATGGGCACATTTGATTCATATGGGAGTTAAACATGTTTGGCTTACCACTGAGGGGCATGAAATTAGACCTGAGACTCACCTCGTGGCTTGGTCTTCTGTCTAGATGACTGTGATGGTTTGGGGGCTGCATTAAACTTACCAAGCTTCAGTCACCAGTCACTCAGTCAAGCACTGATCTAGGTGTTGCTAGGCAAGCATTTTGTGGATGTAGTTAAAGTCTATAATAGGCTGGTTTTAGGCCAGGATGGGCCTACTATAATAAGTTCAAAGATCTTAAAAGCAGACCTGAGTCTTCTCTGCAAAGGTGAGAACTCTGCCTGTGGACAGCAGCTTTTATCCATTGTCAAGAATCCCAGGTTTCCCTGGTTCTGCAAAAAAAGAATTCCACGTTGCTCTTCTATAAGTCCTGATCAAAGATGTAAAACTTTTCTAGCTAGAACCCACATAATATAAGTAAATTCCTTGCAATAAATCTTTTAGCCTGTGTCTCCTGTCGATTCTACTTCTCTGGTAGTAGTACCTAGCTGATGCCACATCCTTTTTGAAAACACAGATTTAAAAATCCAAGTTGGCCCAGTTCTTCATTACTATGCTACAAAAACACTCATTTAGCATATATTTAAAAATATTAGAAATGATTGATTAGCTACATCCTGTTGAATATTTAAATGAAATATAGCACACACACACACACACACACCAATTTGACATACAAATATTTCTCCCTATATGGGAAAATATGACCTCATGAATATTGATGAGACTTCTTACTTTGTTAACCAAATTTTATGTCAGCATCCGGGGAGTCAGCACAATACATAAAACTGTAACTCTAGAGTTGTAATACCCATCTGATTTGACCAAAGCAGCAATATTTGACCTCAGTGTCTATTCTCTGGGACTCTTGTGGCATGAGCAGGGCACTTAATAAATAGATAGTAGGGTTGCAACTGTAATAAAAGAAATTTAGCAGGGCTATAGCCACTGGCATATGAGCTTTGTTCTTGGTAGGGTGACTTCCAATATTTGCAAATGATCCTAGTTCCTTTAATCATTATATAGATGCCAAGGGGTAGAAATAATCATCGATCGATAAATGTTTATGGTTTAAAAATCAGTACTAAAGTATTTCATATCCTTTGTAACTGTAACATGACAAAATCCTGCAGGAAGGAGATGCTCACTAGTGTGCCGTCTGTATGGTGAGTTCTGTGTTTACAGTCAACCAACTGTACACAAAAATACTTAAAAAAAGAAAAAACACTATGCATTGAACATGTCCAGATTTTGTTCTTGACATTCTACTCTAAATAATACAGCCTGACATAGCATTCACATTGTATTAATTATTACATGTGATGATTACTTGTCAACTTGGTCACCTTGACACACATCCAGGTAAGTAAAGGACACATTTAAACATTTCTGGAGGGGCCATAAAGGACCTCACCTTGGCAACTACCCCTAGTTTCTGCCTCCTTCACCTAGAGCTCTTCCTCTGCTCTCTGCTTCACAGATGCCATAATTTGAGCCTCTTTCTTCCCCTGTGTTGTTTCTGTACTGGAGCCAGGAAACTGGAGGACAAAGTCAGCGGACACTTTCCCACCAAATGCAACACTCACCCACACTCTCCTGTGCCCTATAATTAGAAGTCGATTGAACTGGTTTACTGCATAAGTATTCCAGGTCAAGGGGCAGTCAGCCTCTTGAACGCGAAACATGAGTGGGGTCAGGGACCACAGGCTCGAGGACCCGGGCCTGACAGTAGTGGGCTCTTAATGTCCTCTTCCCTTCAGCGCCTCACCAGTGGTGGCGAACCTCTGAGACCAGCATGCAAACTACAAACCAAAACCCACTTATTTACTCAGCATGCTAACAATGCAATTGAACCTAAATGCTAAGGTTTCAGTTTAGAGAAAACCTCACACATTAGCATCTTTTATCTTAAGAGAAAAACAAATCACATGTGCGCCATAGCGTCTTCACTATTGGAGCCTACTCTGTGAAAGAAAGAGCTGCCTTGGGCCCACTGGAACCATAGCCCCGCCCAGGTCTTTATCTTACAGCCTGTTCTTGCTGTGAAATTTGCTTTCTCTCTTTTTATTTCTTCTACCAAACAATAGACTAAAATCTCTGAAAACTTGTGTCAAAATAAATCTTTTCTCCTTTAAGTTACAGACAGCAGGTATTTTTGTCCCACAATGGAAAAGCTGACTTGTAAAATAAATAATGCAGAGATGTCAGCACATGGGCGGGGTATACCACTGCAAATACTATGCCTTTCTATATGAGATGCTCAAGTGTCCATGAAATTATTGTATTTGTGGAACCTGCTTCAATCTGAAAACAAAACAAACAAAAACACATTTTCTCCCCTGGACCCAGGTCTGGCTTTAGATTTTTCCTTTGTTCCTGCTGGTGATAGATGTCTATGTAACAAGTGTATTTTCCCTTAGGGCATTTTTGCTCCTCCCTTATAATGTGGGAAGTGGCCAACCCCCCCCCCCTTACTTAAATCTTGTGATTTGAGGATTTGGCCTCTTTTTGAAGGTGATACTGCAGCTTCTTGCAAGTTAGCAATGCTACAAACCTTAAAGGAGTTTGATAAAACTTGAATAGATGAAATTTAGGCTTGAACAAACAATAAGGGGCAAAGACGTAGGGACATTATGCTAATTGCCTAAATACCCATTAATATTCTTTGCTCATTGGAAGCAAACATTAGTTAAGCCCTGAAGCAAGATGGAAAACCCAGAAAATTAAGTTTCCAATAGTGTTCCTTCTATTAAAGCTAATTATGTGTCAATTCAAAATGGGGCATTTTTTAATTGATGTTGAAATTCTATAAGGAAATGGAAATATGTTTACTTTGTATAAGTAATTTTAATTTCACCATATTAAAATTAGGATTAAATTAAAATGAATCACACCAGACAATGCTTTGTTTGCATTGATAGGGCATGTAAAGAAAGTGAATTTCTTAAACCACATGTACTTTCATTGGGAAAGAGTGGACTATAAGCACAAGAAACAACTTCAGCCACAAAGCAGAAATGTTTAAGAATATTCATTTATGGGGTCAGAGAGATAGCTCAGCAGACTAAGTGCCTGCCTGGCAAGTGCAGGGACCAGTGTTCGATCCCCGGCACCACATGCCCTGCTGGCCCCACCCCCAGGCACACAATTCTGGCCACTGAATCTAGATGTAATGGTGCACCCCTGTAATCCCAGCACTGGGGAGGCTGAGACAAAAGGATCACTATGCGTTCAAACTGTGCAGTGAGACCCTGTACCAAATAAAGAAACAAAGGTTAAAAAATAAAGAACATTCAGTTCCATTGTGGTCCCACACTCATCATGAAATGCAGCACTAAGAGTGCTTAAAACCCAAGAGCCCATATCTCCATTTCTCTGAGGAGATGTGACCATCCATGTGCCTTCCTCTCGAGGCCGGCTTCATTCTTTTTCTTTCACAAAATACCTTCCCTTTGTCTATGTTCATGAGGTCATTATCAACCTATTTCACAGGCTTTTCAGCTTAAAAACTTGTAGACTCTAACTAAGACCTTTAAATCACTGCTCTAAATTGCTGGTGCACCTGCTTATGACTCTATCTCTGCTTCAGTTCCCCTGAAGTTGCTGTTTTGTCCAGAAAAGGTAGAACTTTGGCCACCTCCACACCCATCACAGAGACAGATAGAGGTAGAGATAGGGGATGAGATAGAGATAAACATGGACATAGACATAGCACAGGAAGAGGGAGAGGGAGGGGGAGGGGGAGGAGGAGAAGAGGAGAGGGAAGGGGAGAAGGAGAGGGAGAAGGAGGAGGAGAGAGAGGCAGAGAAGGAGGGGAGAGAGCCACAAAGAGATAGAGACAGAGAAAGGCACAGAGTTTTCTAAGAACATGGACAGATATTAGTAAAGGAAATGCTGGCTAAGTGGGTAGCCCATGAGGTGCCTACCACACCTCTCTCTCTAGTGAAGTATAAACAAAATCACAGTCTTTGAAAGTGGGAAATCTTATATTCTGAATGCTTAAGAAATGTTTGATCTGTACCCGTTTTATCTAGTGTAAAAAATAAACAGCAGTATTCACTTTCACTCTAAAACATTCATGTTTGGAAAGCACCCATACATGTAACAAGCATTTGCCACAGTCAAACAAATTCTTATTTTGGGATGGCACTGTGGATAGAGTGCTTAGATGGACTGGAATGAGGCCTAACATGCTTTTCCACTGCACCTCTTTTTTAAATTAATAAGCACTTTAAAGAGAAGGATTTTATAGTAGTGACTGAAAAATCGGAAGAGCTGACATAAGAAAGATTACACAGTTAAATAGGTTTCAGGAGTAAAATAGAACCAAACTAGCAAACAATTGGAAAAAAATCCTTGCTGTGGAAATCTCTACAGGTATCAAGGACTAGGTCTTTTCAAATAGGAGTGCTGCCTTCAGAGGCTGTTGGAGGGAGCACTCGGCACCCAGGTGAATATGACTGGAGCCATCCAAATGAGGGGTAAGTGTTTCAAATGCCTTTACTTCCCCTGATATTTCATGTCTACAATGGTTTCTATAATGAAATTTTCTTATATATTCAGAGACATGGACAATTTGCCCATTATGCAGAACTCTTGGGAGTCCTTTCTACCATTCTTCTAATTAGAGAAAATGCTTTGCCCCCAATTGAATTTTCATATCAAGAAGGTCAACTACTTCTTTCACCCAGTGTAATCTTTCCCTAGGAAGGTATTGAGCTATCATTATGAAGAACAAACCCACAGTATTTAATAGTACATGGTATATGAGAAATCTGGGCATAATTTGCTGTTCATACTAGCAAATTAAAAAGTTGCAGAGATTCGATGTAAAGCACATTTGAATTCCTCCGTAGATGTCACACAAGAAGAATTTTGCTGAATCTCCTGAGCTGGGTGACATTTCTATCAGATGAGGAGCCAAATCCTCATAAGGCTTATGCTTAAACCTACTTTGCAAATAGAAATGAACTTTCAATAATGAAAGGTAATGAATACATGCAATCATTCCGAGAAACAAATTGCATTCTTAAGTAGGTTTAGACAAGAAAATCTGGGGACATGTGGGCTGATTATCATAGCAACTTGGCTATGGGAGGTCAAGCAGGAATAAGACTATTCAATGTCTTTCTCAACACTTTTTTTTTGTACAACCTAATTTTTTCTCTTTTTTTCTAATCTTACACTACAAGTTTCCTATGTCTTCTTCAGGCTTCTGGCAAGAAAAGTAAGGACAACACATCTATGACCACAAGCTGTAGAATTCCAAAGACTTCTCTATAGTATCTGTGTATGAAACATGCAAGTGTGGCATCTACTACCTTAGTGAGAGCTCTGTGTGCAAGAGCCTCTTGGCTCCACATAACATAAATTACAAAAAGTTGCTCCAGAAAGAAAAATGTATTTTAAGAATATATAAAATAAGCCAGAGGTATCTCTCACAACAGCAAGGAGGTCTGTTACCTCATGATCAAAAAATGAAGTCCAAAACTGAAAGACTGAGAAATTCCCATCTCTTTTCTCTGAACAGGTCAGTGTCAGCTTCTGTGACAAACTGGTTCCTTCCGCATGCTGGAGAATATGACAATTGCCATTTCCCAAACACGACTCCACACTTACCTCCAAAGAGGGATGGACTTGCATTCTGTCCAACTCTCCAAGTTTAAACATTCCAGGCATCGACTATGATATGTCTTCCACATATTAAGAGTTTATCCTTGATGCATTAGCTATCTCTTAAAAGGAGGCCTATTAGAACAGGGTGGCTGGTATTTCGTAGCATTAGATGGTAAGCCATAAGGAATAGAGCCCTGCCAAACATGCCCTGTTGGCTTCCAAAGAGAGCAAGGATACTAAGCAGACATGATTATGCAAGTCCTTATTGTGAAGCAAAATAAAAAAATAAAGCTTGAAATATAAGCAAAAGTAGGAAAACAAAGGAGGAAAAAGAAAAGACATTAATTCCTGTGAGAAACATACGATAGAGCCCAATACACTCAGTCACTATGCCATTGGTCCCTGCAGGCCACCACCACTAGCCTGGAAAACATGACAAGCATCTCTGGAGTCAGCAAGATGGAAGATCTCATTATTAGCTCAGGCTTCTCAAGATTCTCTGGGCCATGGGCAATGTCAAAGACAAACACTTTAGGCATGACCCAGCATACACATTGTTCAATTGTTTCTATTAAATTCTTCTGAGCAAATGAAAACACATAATTCTTTCAACAATGCATCAAAAGGAAGAGTGTGATTCAGGCATAAGGTTTTTTAGATATAAAAATGGATGCCAGCCTATGCAGGTCCCAATATTGGCGCATACAAATGGGAGGTCACACACCACGATCTCACACTCATTCAGGCATTCCACCGTGGTGTACAACTGTCATTTGGAGATTCCAGAGCAAATGACGACATTTATCTTTAATAGTCCTCTCCCTCACAACCCACACATGCATGCACATGCATGCGCGTGCGCGCACACACACATACACACGCACAAATTATTTCCTTCCCTTGCATGGATTTTTTTAAAAAATTGCTAATGGTGGAATTTTAGGTACTGTAGGTGGTCTAAAATGAATCCCTTTCAAATATCAGAGGATGAGCCTATTAATGAGGCATTCCTCATAGGTTAAAAGAAAGAATCATTTTGAAGAAGCCCAGAGGAATTCCAGGCTTTGCAGCTGCATTTTTCACCCTGAAGATAGAGTCATTAGGTCCCATAAGTAGACATTCAAAATCATAAGGCACCAGGGGATAATGGGGATTTCTAATTTACTGAAGTCAAAATGCCTGGGCCATTTTTATGATATTATACTGCAGTTAATAAGGTGAAACAAAAGACCTCTTAACCCGTGAATACTTAAGGTGAGGGCCCAAGTTAGCAAAGCTTCCTTTTCAACTATAATCGAAGCTTTTCAGGGCATCCTGCTGAGAAATAGAAAACGCCTATGTCTTATTGAAGATTGAAGAGCTGCAGCTCAAGGAGTAGGCATTTTGATGTGAATATTCATTTTTATATCCATAAACATTCCTGATGATTCCCATTCTTCAATTTGCTCTGCCCAGGATTTATGTACAGTACTTTCTCAGGCTGGGATTTCTTGGGGCAAAAATATCCACAGTGTATTTTCTTGGACCCAGACACCCCCTCAGATGGTAATGTCGCTGTAGCATCTGGTTACACAGTAACATCTGTTGGCTTCAATCTTTTAGATTACCTTTAGGACCTTTGGCATCATAAACACATGCTGTCAACACCAGGCTTCCCCTTATGTGTTCTTTTTATATAATCTTACACAAAAGTAGGTGGGTACAAGGAAAAACAATAACTATGTATATAGCTATCTCCCTCTCTTCAATTCACAAGGCATTCTTTCTCAAAGTGTAAGGTGAATCAGATCTGTCAGCTAGTTGTCTAGTAGTTGCAATTACAGTGAAATACCACTAGATGGCAAAAAGGCAAAAAAATTACATAAATCTAGCCCTTGATGGTGAACCTTTTCAAGCCTTCAATGAAAACAAACAGCCTGCTGGTGCATGAATGCCATGGGTTCACCACAGCAGATCTAGAAGAGAAATCCTGTTCAGGGCTTCTTTTCGCTGTGAAAATACCTTGACCTGATTGTGTCTGTGTGGGAGGGACCCTGTGACACTGGCTGGTCTGTGTATTTGTGGGACTTGGGCTTTAACCCTTCTGGGAAATTATTCTCACTGCTCTTGCTCTCTTATAGGAAAAGACATTGCAAGAAAAATAATTGGAAAACATATTTTGATAGCATCTAGAATAATAAATTAGTGGAGTTAATAAATTAGTGGAGTTGGCATTGGAAGACTGAAAAGCATTGCTCAGAATAGGGAAAGCTTTCACATATAATAGACACACGTTCATTTCTTCACAAAATCTTGCTTACAAGTATAGATAGTAAGCTGAATTTTACCCTCATATCACATTTTCTAACTCCTTTGTTAGAAAAAAGAAACATTACTTTATGTCACATATTAGGTTAGAGACGATTGTTGAGGACTTTGAAAATATTGCTCTATGTATTGCCTTCAAGCTTATATTGTTCAGCAGTTGCTTATTCTGTTCAGTGGTCACTGCTAAGATAAGTTGTTTGTTTTTTCCTTTGTTTAGCTGCATTCAGACCTCTGCCCCCACTGGGTTTCTGCAAATTTACTGCCTCTTAGATTTTCACCATTTTGTTTGTTTGGGTTTGAATGAAATGTTTTATTTGGTGCTTTATGCTTTTAAAAAAAATTGGATTTTTTTTTTTCAGACAGAGTCTACAGGGTCTCACTGTATGGATCAAACTCATAGTGATCCACCTCCCAAGAGCTTCCCAGTCTCAATGGCCACTTCAGCATGCCCCGAGGGCGGCGCCGGCACAGTATACCAAGGATCAAACCCAGGCCTAAGCAGGTTCTTTAATCCACTGAGCTATTTGGCTGGCCCTATTTAGATTTCTAGTGATTCTTAAATCTGTAGTGTGATACTATTCTGTCCTTCTTGAAACATTTTATCCATTATATATTTAAATATCACTTTTTCTTTTGATTCACTTCTGCTATTTCCTGGGAAACCAATAACCCATGTTTTAGAAGACTTTACTGTGTTGGAGACCTCTTGTGCATTTTAATCTAGTGTCAACTTGATTCTTTGATTCATTTCTTTAGCTGTGTCTATTTTCTTGTTAAATTCATTTTTGACTTTTCAAAGTTATTTTGTTGTCTCAGCTCTGGAATTTTATCTTTTTATGCTTCTATTTCTCAGTGTAAAATTCTGAATGAGTATTCTGTTTTCCACATAGATTATTTGTTAGTACTGCTAGAAATTGATGTATTATTCCATTACTTTTCCAGTCAATCTATTTATATTTTCAGCATTTCCTCATTTCTTTTATCAGTTGAGAGTATCTTTTCCTACATTCAGTACATTTACATATAAAGAATACAGTATTAATTTGAGACTATGCATGATCAGATGATATTATCTTCCCAGTAGAACTTACATATGTTTTGAAAACGTCAGGCCAGTGGTACTAGCTGTAGCAGGTCAACTTAATCCAACCAAAGTCATAGGTAGACTTCAATCTGCTCAAGGACTGGTATATTTCTATTTTATTCTTTTTCATAAGATGCAGGCTCTAGGATCCCAACCTAAAGGTTCCCAAACTTTCTTTTTGGAGGAAAAATCAAGTTTAGCTCCAAATTTTATTCTCCTAGCACTAAGAGTTATGGGAAGCTTTCTTTATCTTCTCAGCCCCTCCCTGTGCAGAATACAAAATGCTTCTATAGTAGACGTCAACCAACATGGACTATTGGCAGTGTCAATTTTCTGTGAATGAATTTACTGAAACACAGCCATGTCCATTCACTACATGCTGCTCGTGACTGTTTTAATGCCGTACTGGCAGGAGCTGTGGTAATGATGCCCGCATGGTACACAAAGCCAAATCATTTACTATCCACCCTTTCAGAAGAAAGCTGCCAACCTCTGTGAAGAAAGTTTCACAAACCCCAAAAAATCTCAGATGACTGTGGCCCTACTTCTGTCACCATCTCAGTGACTTCACTAGTACATCCCAAGATATTTTCAAACATTTTGCTGCACTTCCAGTTTTTCTCAGTAAGAAACTTGTTCTAAAGTAAGTGTTCTACCATCACTAGAAAAAAACAAAAAACAAGCAAACAGAAAACCTCCTATGAGTCTATGCAAGTTTGATACATGAAAACCTGAATGAAACTCTGAACATGTAAATGTGGGGAAAGGTGCTGCTTGACAATAAACTTCTGTGATATTTTTATACAAAGAAAAACAAAAACAAAACAAAATAAAACACCTCTTGGTCAGGTTCCTTTGTTACCAAATCCCCCAATGGGCAGCTCTCAGAGCTCCCTTCTTTAAGACTACTAGCTTTACTTAGGACTACTAGTATTCTCCCAAAGGCATCTGTTTCCTGTTCTGATTCAGAGCTGAGGGAAATGAGATGGTGAGAAAAAAAAAATACTACAGAGCAATGCCTACCTATAGTCCCCATTCCCATGCTATGCTTCCCATCTGCCTTTGGATACTTAGGTCCCCAAGGCCAGTACATTTTATACAGAGAATACTATTTCTATTAATTCAGGAAAGGGTCACTCTCTGGCTTGAAAAGTGAGGAGATCAGAATATTACTTGTTCCTTATTGAAACTTATGACTTCTTATTTTTAATCCTGCCTCATCTCCCCACATTCAGAGATTACTGCTATGTTAAACTTTTGAGGTACTCTGGGATTTCTAGGGAGTTGGATGTGAACTTTCTTCCTTCTCTTAAATCAGTTGCTTTGCCATTTGTCCTAATATCAAAACTTTTGCATTCTCAATATCTAAATTTTATTGAAAGTTTTTATATAGTATTGACACTTTCCCCCTGCTTTCACACCTTTTGGATTTATGCCTGTTTTTAATTATTATTTTTGTAAGTTTCTTGATTAAGCAGAAATAACAACATATGTTCACTTATGCATGTTTAATTAGAAATCCCTCAGTTTTTACTGTGAAAATCATGGGCCTTATAATAAATCATTATCATTCCATTAGGCATAAGCTGTTAATTGTTTCTGTGATGGAAATAGTAATGAAGCAAGTTGTAGACATATGCAAAATTTTGATTTTTACATGATCTTTAAAATTAAGCGGAAAAGGTATTATAAAATTTCACAATAAAGTGACTCCTTTCACATTTTACTTAATCTGTATTGTTTCTATCCATATACAGCAAATTGCTACAAACTCAATAGATCCCACTTAGAAACTTGAAGGTGCACACTGATAGCATCTCCCATTTCTGCAGGTGAGGCACTGGCTTAGCCACACCTTCTGCTGAAACTTCACATTGGGCTGCAATCCTGGAGCCCGCATGGAGCTGCAGGGTCATTGGAAGCTCAAGTGGGAAAGGCTCCTCTTTGAATTTCTTTAGATTTTTGGCAAATTTCATTTCTTTGAAGCTTTGAGACTGAAGATGTTCATTTCTTTCAGGAGATTATTCTTGGGTTATAGAGGCTCCCACAAGCCCCTATCACATGGGCTTATCCACCATGGGCACTCACTTTAGGAAGGGCTGGCTTCTTTAGAAACAATGAAAGGAAACAGTCCCGGTGGGTCTTCCAGCATGAGCGAGCCTTACAGTTGCAACAGCAAGTTGGAACAAGTTGGAGGGGACTGCAGTACATAAGAAATTAGACACCGGGCAGTGATACTCACAGGAGGTGCTTTAGAGCCTGAGAGCCACAGCAAGGGCATGCTAATCAATATATCATCCTAATGATGTTTCCTGTTTGAAACTGTATCCATATGAATGCTTGTTTCCAGGAACACATGTCTCAGATAGGCCAACTCAAGATGATGTTCTGTTTAGCCTGGAGCTCAATGTTTTCTGACTAAGCTCAGAGTTCTAGTGGCTGAGAAGCCCATAGGGCCATTTGTAGTAAGGACGAAGGAGCCTCCTGCTACACAAGAGGCACAGATTTGGTTCAAGGATAGTTGGAGAGCACTGTTGAGGTGCCATGATTTAAAAAACACCACAGTAAGTCAATCTAACAATCCTATAGTTTCAGGACCTAACAAAAGGCTTAGCAAATTTTAATAGTGAAGGAAAATAAAAATCTCTTTTTCTCTGTATAACTTCTTTGGGACAAGTAGAAGCATCAACAGTGGTCACATTGTGGATGGTGACGAAGGTTCTAAAGAAAGAACACTGGAATAGAATCTATCCCACTTTGATGTCCACTCTCATAGCACCCATGACAATGATCAGTGACTTTGTGAAGAGATTTGCACCCTCATTCTTGAATGTCAGCACCCCTTGTAGACATCAACATGACTTTGTCGGATGCAAATTTCATTTGCCAATTTCACAACAGCATTTAGAAAAGACAAAACAACCTAGAAGAGGAGCAAAATGGCAGACAGCATCGTAAATCTGGATACTGATTATTGCTACAAATTTGAAGATTATGGAATGTCCTAGAATATACTCTGAAAGAAAATTATAGTCCTCAAATTATAGTAGATTACTATAATGGGAAAATATGATTTGCTATCTTATTCTTCCAACTAATATCTATTTGGAAAAATGTTGTGTAAGTGATCGCAATTACTGCTTACACTGTGAGGCAAATATCCTTACTCCCATTTTCATCTGACAGATACGAAAATGGAGTTTCAAGCAGATGAAGGAACTTGTTCAATGAGACAAACTACTAACTGGCTGAAATAATAAGTATTACCTGGAAGTGATTCATCCAATGGTATCCCAATGTGTAAACTTAATATCACTGGCATATTAAACAGAATCACAGGGGAAGCATAGAGATTGAATGTCTTCATTCTCCTGGCCTGCACTTTCATTTCTATTCTTTTTAAATTACTTAAATCCCACCTGTGTTCAATTGCTTGTCAAAGAAAGAATCAACTCCTATCCTAAGGGTTTTTTAAATCTGTATTATATTCTAGGGCTCATCTTTCCGTAAATAAAATATACTAGGTTTTCAAAGATGTTGGCAACTTTCTCTACACATAAATCATTTAATATCAAAAGCAAGGAAGTCATAAAACATTATTTATATGAAGAATGAGATTAAGGATAGCATGGCTCAAAGCAGTGGCTCCCTGACTTCAGGGTGAAGTTTCTTCAGCATCATGAAGCAGGTCTGGAGAAGAGACTGAGATTTTGCATCTCTAGCATGTTTCCTGGTGAGGCTGATTGTGCTCCTGTCAGTCTAAGCTACATTCTATGCAAATTTATTTTACATAAGTAAGATCTTCACAAGATTAAAGAATTTCTGACTTCAGATGAATACATGCGTACAATCCCAGCACTCTGGAAGGCTGAGGCAGGAAGATCACAAGTTGAAACACAGCCTGGGCAACTTAATAATTTAGTAAGACCCTATGTAAAAAATAAATTCTGAGTTGATTGAAAGCATTTTATCTTTCAGTGAAAGTAAAGACATTTGCAAATGGTGTGTTCTCATATCCATATAGAGTAGCTCATCAGATTATTTTTTGTGTTCTTAGAAAGCACAATGACCTTTTCCCTAGGAGATAAACATGACAAGTGGATTTTAGTGAGAATAAAACATCTTGAAAAAAAACAAAACAAAACAAAACAAAAGGCAGATATGTGGAATCCATGTCTGACCAGTGAATACAGAAATCAGCTCTTTATTCAGAGTTTGCTAAAGAGAAGTCACCAGCCACCTTCCCTTGAATTTGAAAGAGATTTACATTTAGAAGAATAGCCAGGAGGTTTCAAAGTGGAGAAGAGGGGGTGCTCTAGGCATGTCCTATTTATGTCATGACATGGTAGGGCTGGCATCACTGGAGGCTAACTAGAAGCAGTTTATTTTCTACAATTGTTTAGGAAACCAAGTTTAACTCTCTATAGCTGGTACAGCTGGTTCTCAATTGGAAGCACAACAAAGGGAAGAATTGATGGGAGGAAAAGGACAAGAGGGAAGGAGAGAGGTGGGCAGGCAGGCAGGTGGTCAGTCATTGAAAAAATCCTTACCACTCTGGAACAATCCTAAAGAGGTTATGTTCAGCTTCATATGGCAATTGTTTCAGAGGTAAGAAGATCTCTATAAAATTTGGGCTAATTATTGTTGATCTCAAATCCAGCTTCTTAGAAGGTTACAAAGTTGTCAGCTAGAACAGGTAGTCCCAGGCAAAGTTGGCCTAGTATCAAGGACCCGCGATGCAGAATGTGGCATGACAAAGATGGTCCTGCTCTAGCGAGAAACTAGAAGAAAGGAAGTTTAAAAGGAAGTTTATTGTACATAGAAGTCCCAGAGAGAAGTCCCCTCATGCTATGCAGAAAAGAAAAGATAAGACAAGAGATGAGAAGAGAAAAGGCAAGGCAAAAATAAAACCCAGGAATGGTTAAAAGACAGAAATGCAAGAGAAGAAAGTATTAGAGCACTGCCTTTTCTGAGCTTTCCATGGAAAAGGGAAAACAGAATGAACACTTTAAGACTGGCTTCGTTGAAAAATTCTAGTGTGTAATGGGCTGATATTTGGGTCTGGGATAATTTGTTGCTAGAGAAATATTGGCCTTGAGTGTGGAAATCAACTGCAGAAGTAGTTGAGGATCGTTGGCTTGCATATGAAAGGCATGTCCTCACAGGCACGTGTGTTATCTTTAGGAATTGGCTAGCCCTTGGAGGAGTTCTTCTCTGATGCTCTAAGGCTCCTTCCTAAATTTCAGACCACCAAAATTACAGAAAATAGGAAAATATAGTTAAAACAGGTGAGGTTATGTGAGGAATGGATGCCAAAGAGACAAAGAAAGTACAGGTACAATGTTCACTGAAGAAACATAATTTTGAATATTTTTTGGTGGATGAAGAGGTTCATGAACGTCACAATACAGTCTATCATGGATAAGATCCATACAAAACTCTGAGGGGGTAGAGGTTTTGAGTGACTTGAATGGTAGCATCCAAGTTGATTTAAGTGAATAATCTAACATCATAACTCTTGATCAGAGCCTATCTGAGCTCATAAAGCTAAAGTGAGCTTCCTTGTTTTTTCCTTGGTCTTCTTATAGAATTTAGTCCAGAAAACTGGCATTAGCATAAGAACCTGACTTCCTCAGCTGCTGTGTAGTGCTGGTTCTCAAAATTCTTTCTTCAAACCAACCTTGATATTTGTTTTAACGTCACTGCTGTCTCAGTTACTCTTCTCTCATTGCTGGGACAAATACCTGACACCCAAAATGAAGGAAGGAAAGGTTTACTTAGCTCACCGTCACTGGAGGTTTCAGTCCATACCCAGCTGGCTCCAAGGTAGAGTGGCACAGGGCAGAGAGCAGGTCTTCATGGCAGCAAAGAACAAGAGAGACAAGGGAGGGGTTGCAGCTCAGGCTGCTAGCTAGCCTCTTTTCTGTCCTTACATTGTAAGGCAAATTCCCTTCCCAAGGGCAGGTCAGCATCCACATCCACAGGAATCAATTCCAAACTCCAGCAGCCCCTGACTGCATGAGGCTTTGGAGGGACAACTAGATGCAAACATAAAGACTGCCTTCTGGTACCAAATGGCCATATAATACTAAGAATAGAAAGTATTTGTGTTTCTTTAACTTGATTTGATTTAAAATAGAACATAAAACCTTGTAAATTACATTTGTAATTTTGATGAATTACTCAATAAATATTATTATTATTATTATTCTCAAAGGAGTTATGAAATTAAGTTAATTCTGATTTCATGACTTACTAGTTTATTGAATATGATACATTTAGCTAGGTATATATTATACCACAAACTTGCATAGTAGGTTATTTTTTGAAAAGTTTCTTATTTTATTATGAATTTTTCATTTAATTTGAACTTTAGTTTTTCATATTGTAATTTCTTTAGTCTTTTGTTTCATGAAATGTGCCAGACATAAGTTTTAAGAGATTAAGATGCTCTCTAAAAATCTTCAGCTAAAAAATTGAACTTTCATGCAACTACAAAGGTTTAGGAATTAAATGAAGACATGAAAGTAATTGATTTCTCTTTTTTTGTTGCAGAAAAAAAATGTTAAGTTATATTTCTTGACTCTGTAGGCCTCAGAGTATTTGTTTTGAAATAAGGAAGTTGGAGTTTACCCGTTAGTCAAATAAACATACTATTTTCAAATTATCTACTTTTCTCAGACATTTTCAGGAGGTCAGCAGCAGGAGTCACCAGTTTTGGAGAAGACATTCGCATATTTTTGTGCTCTTAAAAATATTTTGTGATCATCAAGGTCATATATGAAAAGGATTCCAGAGTCTCTGAAAGTAGTGTTGTACTTTGCAGTCAATCCCAGTGGAAGCAGGAGTGGTATAGTAAAAAGGGAAAAAAAGATTTTTTTACAATCTTATTTTGATGAACTCTTAGGAATGGGTTTAAGTTCTACTCATAGCTAAAAATTAAAAAAAAATGATTTTAAATTAGCTTCTTGTTTTCATTAAAAATATCTTCTGCTTAGAGACTAAAGTCACAGAAAGAGCAAGCAAGATGGGTGGCGATGCAGTTTAGAGAGCAGTTACTATGGACACTGTAAATTGGCTTGCCACTGTATTTCCCCTCCCCATTTGTTGTTGCTAGAACATTCACTTTGTTTGGAGTTGTAGCAATCCACCTCAGGCAATGAGTCAGGACAGGTCTAGGTCAATTGTTATTTTCTCTCTCTCTCTCTCTCTCTCTCTCTCTCTCTCTCTCTCTCTCT
>NDGN011557759.1:0-17708 GCA_002564285.1 Tympanoctomys barrerae | reverse complement strand
CGCTGAGATCTGCTGGAGCTGAGTCAGCCAAGTTGACACAATGTATCAACTAACACACCAGCCTTTAAAGAAGTATGTGCCAACCTGCGCTACACCATAGAAGACATTACACTCCGTGAAATAAACCAGTCACCAAAACTATAGGCTGTGTGCTTCTGCTTGTGTGAGTTACGCAAAAGAAACAGAACCACAGAGACTGTGGCAGAATAGTAGCGCCCAGGGCTGGGAGAAGGGGGAGATGGGATGTCATGTAATGGGCAAGGCATTTCGGTTTCACAAGGTGAAAAGAGGCATAAAGATGCATGGATGCAGAGCATGAAAAATGTATGCTACGCCCCTGGCCTGTACACTGTGAATGACTGACGTGGTATGTGTATTTTGCCAAAACAAAATAGAATGGAGGGCATTAAAATGTATCTTTGGAGGGGTAGCAAAGTTGCCCTTTGGATTGAACTGCCCCTTAGGGGACCCTTTTAGTCTCATACCTGTAGGACAACTAGGTGTTCTTTTAGCCCTTGGCGGGGTTGCTTGGAGAGGCAGCTGTGCATCCCCTCCAAGAACCGAGAAGCCTCGTGATTCTGCCGCTGGGAGTCAGCGCACCCTGGTCTCAGAGAGGTCTGTTAGTGGCCAGAGGGGAGCCAGCTTCCTCTGGGACTTTAGCGCAGCACCTGATCTAGCAGCTGGGGCGCTTATGTCACAGGCCAGAGGAAAGAGACAAGGGAAGAGTGTGCCCCTCCCAGGAGCTCCCGCGGATGTCTGAGTGTCGGTCACCAGAAAAGGATGGCTGACCACCACGGAGCCACCAAGATTGGACTCGATCACAGGGCGCCAGTGGTGGTGTCCTCCTTCGAAGCATTAGATCAGAAGACTCCGCAGGAGACGTGAGCAACCCTCAGCAGCCCGTGCTGTGCAGGCACTCGCCCCCTTCCGTCCCCTGGAGGACCAAGTGCCCTCAGTGTGTCATTGTGGTGAAGGGGCAAGAGACAGCAAAGGACCAGAGCTGCAGCCTGAAGACAAAAGAAGGTGAAGAGCGAGGAAGGCGCACCCCGTGGAGCTTTTCTCCAAGACTACCAGTGGGCCTAACAGGGTACAGGAGCAAATCACTACCTGGAGAGGCTGCAGCCGCTGCAGGAATCCAAGATACCTAGGCATCACTCAGGACCTGGCGCTCGCTCGCCCTGTGACAGCGCTTGTGTCCTCCTGTGTGGGCGGCGGTGCTTCCTCCTCCCCGTGACCAAACCAGCCAAGAATCTACTTCCAGGCTGAGATGCTAACGCCACTCTCGGCCTTTATGAAGAACATGTGAAGTAGCTCCCTCAGAGCTGTGACAATGGGGCAAGAATAATCCAAGTACAAGTTAGAAACTCCACAAGAATACAAGGTTCACGTGAATGGGGGAGGGAGAAAGCACCAGTGCGCAAGTGTGCGGGGGCTGCGCGGGCTCACCAGGCAGCGGGCGATTCATATAATGCAGAACCAGCAGTAGACTTCCAGTTCGTAGGATGGTGGGGGGTGGGAGTGTAAACCGATGCCTTAGCCATGGTTTTCCCTTCTTCAATCAAATGACATTTTTTTTTTCAAACATCTGTTCTGTGAGCAAGAGGGGGAGGGATGTACAGCAGCATTAAGTGCTTAGGAAAGGAATTGCAGGGAGACATTATCCACTTAACTTATCGCAGCTCTGTGAATGATTACAGGGTTATGGCTATTTCTGGCCACATCTGAGTGTCTGCGAAAGAGTGGAAGTCCAGTCATTAAGTGGAACAGGCATTTGTGCATTTAGTGATTCGCCTTGAGTCAGAAAGTCTAGACACTCTCTTGGGAAGGCCAGGCCTGAGGTATATTTCTATGACCTTCTGGACTCCTGTGATCAGAAATGCAAACGGAAAGGTTCTGCAGCAAATGGACACTGCTGCCTTCATCAAGCACCTGAAGAAAGTGAAAGTGCTCTGTTGTGGTGCCAGAACACGCCAGGCCTCAGGCTTCCCACGGAGAGGTGGCCCCTGCCATCAAGCGGTCAGAGACCGTGACTGGATCTGAGCACCGCAGCATCCGACAGGAGCAGCCCGAGAGCTTAATCCCTGTGCCCCACTTGCACCATCCAGTAAAGGTATCAGCACTGTGATAAGCACTTGATTCATCTACACTTTGCATTAGTCAGCTTTCTGTGGTACAAAATAGCTGACGCACAAAACTTAAAGGAGGAAAGATGAATCTTGGTTCAGGGCTTCAGAGCTCTTGGTGAGCAGTCGGCTGGCTGCATCGCTTTCAGAACTGGTGCTGCAGAAGTGTCACAGGAGAGGTGAAAAGAAAGCTGCTCGGCTCATGGTGAGCAGGAAACAGAACAAGTAAGGAGACAGCTGAAGAGAGAGGAAGTGGACGGGATGGGAACAGCACGTCCTTTCAGGGCATGCCCATAGCAACCTACTTCCGCCCACCAGACCCCACCTCCAGCAGCACAGTCAGGTACAAACTCATCAACAGGTTAATCAACTGAAGAGTAGGTGCCCTGGACCCAACCACATTCAAAAGCCCCAACCACCTCTGTGCACATGAGGCATTAGGGGGACATTCTTGATCTAAGCCATTGTGCTTTTCTTGGTGACACTGAGGTCGGTAGACTGGGATGTGGCATTGTCTCTAAGATGTTCATTCTTTTCATACTTTAATGTTTTGTTATCAGGAGCCATCAGATAATTGGTAAGGAAGCTTCTATGTCATGGGTCATGCCTGAATGGAAGCTTGTAAATCTTTATTATTAGCATATGAGTTGATGGTGTGTTAGGTTCAGGGAGGAGACTGAGGCAGAGATAGGGAAACTGAGACTCAGGTAGATTAAAAATCTTACCGTAGGGCCGGTAAGATAGCTCAGTGGACTAAGCGCCTACTTAGGCAAGTGCACGGACCAGGATTCGATCCCTGGCACCACATGCCAACCCTGCCCCCAGGTGCGCTGAGCTGACCACTGAGACCAGGCATGGTGGTGCATGCCTGTAATCCCAGCACTGGGGAGGCTGAAAGCAGGAGGATCACTACAAGTCCATGCTGCATAGTGAGACCCTGTATGAAATACAGTTTAAAAAAAAAAATCTTACCTAAATTCAGCAAGCCAGAAAGTGACTAACCCAGGACTGGGAGCCACACCCTTCCTAGAGTTGTCTTCTCCATACGGAGCCAGACTTCCTGGATTTCATCTTTCCTCCTCCACTTACTAGCTGTGTGATCTCAGGCAAGTTCTTCACCTTCCTGTGCCTCAGCTGTTTTGCAAATAAAATCGTGATAATGATGTTATAGATATTATAATAATAATAGTGATAGTGATGGCTTCGTAGGATTATAATGGGGATTATAAGCAAGTTCATACTCTGTAAACAGCACCAGAATCTGGTAAGTGTCCCTGAAAATATAGCTGTGATTAGCTTTAATCATTATGCAGCGAAAACCAGCATTATTTGCTAGAAGATGGGACAGCTGGAAAAAAGAAGATTGGAAGAAGCAAAGGAAGCAAAGGTTCATCTGAGTGTCCCTAAAATCCCCTTGGCCCTATGATGGCTGTGTTGCCATACTTGAGGAAATGCTGGTTTTGTTCTATTACGCCCTAACCAAGAAAAGTCTTGGTCACTTTCTTGTCCCTGGGACACAATGCCTTCCACCCACAACTGAAAGGAAGAGGATCATGTAGATCACGATTTAGGACTGGCTCTAAGGCAGAAAGGGCATGGGGGAAGAGGCTAGTAGAGGAAAACTCTCCCATCACGGAGGGTAGGATGTGGGGGGAGAAGTGAGGAGCCGGGAGGGAGCTCGAGCCTTCTGGGTTGCTCCTGTGGCCATCTGCCCCTGAAATCACCAGGGAATCAGATTAGAACGGCACGCTGTGATCCAGCCATCATCCAAATCCCTGCCTCTAGCAGCACGAAGCTTCGGAGACATTCTTGAGGTAAACCACAGCATCAAATAAGATAATCTTGGTGAATGAGCTGAAGCTGACAGAGGCAGGGGGAAGGGACGATGAGAAGAGAGGGGCAGTGAGGCAGGGGCTGCCTGGCGGACAGCCTTGGCTTGAGCAGGTATGGATGGCGAGGGGCCAGTGCTGCTGCGCTGAGTGGCGTAGCAGTTTGAAGGAGCTGCCCCCCACCAAGCAGCTGCT
Source organism: Tympanoctomys barrerae (assembly GCA_002564285.1). Lineage (NCBI taxonomy): Eukaryota > Metazoa > Chordata > Mammalia > Rodentia > Octodontidae > Tympanoctomys > Tympanoctomys barrerae. Next base: position 13,561 of record NDGN011557759.1, on the reverse strand, counting down.
GGACTGCAGGCTGGAACAAAAACATGGTTTCCAATCAGCAGGTCGGAATCCCTTGGGTGGAGATGGTGTGTTACCGCCAGCATCTGTGGAAAGTCAAAAGAAGAGACAGGGAGCAAGAGAACGCCAGGGAACGTATGCATCCTACAGCGTCGTATGTCATAACAGTAATCGTGTTAGGGGTGTCCAGATGTGTCTCATGAGTCGTGGTACAAATGTGGGTCTCTGTGTGAAAGTTCAAGGTCTACTGTACTAAAGCAGGCATGACGGTAGGCATTGACTGAAAAGTAAACATACAGGATGCACTTAACGTGATTCACTTTGTACTGACAACTAAAGACCCTGGTGTCTACATGAGGGTAACTTTCTGAAAATGCTCTGGTATACTGATCTGCCTTAAGACCCCTCAAAAAATACTCCCTCATTCTATGTCTCTTTGTCTTGGGGAAACTATTAACTTTGCGGGTGCACATACACACACACACACACACACACACACACCCCTCAAGGCTACCTTCCTTACCCCCCCAGCTGACTTTACCCCTCTTGGCTTAGCCCCTTTGCTTAGACTCCATTCCTCCTCTCCAGATGTCATCCCCGAAATGCAAACTCCTCCAAGATAGGGAACAGCTTTGTTAATCCATAGAGCCCGAGACCTGAATATAGAACCTGGGTTCTCTCAGGAGAATAAAATGACCTCTTTTATATTTTATAAATGTTACTGAAATATCAGTCACAAAAAAATGGTAGCGAATGAACCTGCCCCGGTAGAAATATCAGTTCAAAGCTATTGGAGATCTGACTCTAAACAGCTTGATCCAGCACTGGAATCAAGAGTTGGGTGGCGAAGAGGACTGTAAATGGCTGAATAGAGGGGCCCCAGGCTTCCTGGAAGTAGAGCAGCAAAGGGAGAGCACTGGGACTCAGCAAGGGACCGACAGGACCATAGAGGGCACTGGTGGCAGCATAAAGAAGACTACATCACATGGCAGCTGCAGCCCTGGCTGCCTGCGTGGCAGGGTGGGAGCTCCACACTTGTGGGACAAAAGCAAGCAGGAAGGCCTGGGAGGCCCACCCTCACGCCCACCATCACTGCACATCGAGACTCCGAACTCTAGGCCAAGTCCATGGATCTTCAGGCATTAAATGAGTTTGGGACATGCACATCTGTAGTGCTCCAGAGAAGGAGCTCATCTTGGCCCCCCAGAACCTCCGCCCGGAGCCCAAGCTGCTGCAGCTGCCATCAGACCAGGGCCACTGCTAGAGCCCACCCCACCCTAGGGACCAGCTCCTTCATCACAGCTGCCTCTCCGGAGGCCCCAGAGCCACTGGTGCTCCCTCCTAGGGAAGGAGAGACCCTGCAGCCCACAGCTCAGGATCCCCACTGCCGCCATAAGCAGCCATGGCACACTGGCACTTGTCCCGCCAGGCCCTAGAACAGGCTCTTCTACAGCCCATCGCTCTGGCTGTGCAGATCTAACTACGAGGGCTGACACTGCGCCTGTGTGCAGCCAGCACCCCCAGAGTCAGAGCTACCACCACTGGCACAATACTCCCCTCCACCAGTGAGGTGCCCTCTGCACCCTGTGCGGTTAACATCATGGCGGCAGCACCTGGAGACATCACGACTGGTGTGCATGTTCCACCATGTCCTGGAGCCCCTGTGCCATCCCAACTGCTCCCACTATAGCCACTCGGGGCCTGTCACCACACACTTTGCAAGTCTTGTCAACTGCAAGGTGACATAATCACTTCCTTTGATGCCTGCACTCTAGACCACTGGGTGCTCATCAGTGCTACTGATGTTGATTACAGCAGAAGAAATCGCATGGAGAGCACACTTCAGGGCTCAGTCAGAGCCAGAGCCAAAGCACCCACCCTTCAACACCCCACAGCCCATCGAAATGAAAAAATCCAAGCTGCACATACTTGGGAGAGGCAACCAGTACAACAGATGCACAGAGGTCAGCATGGGAACGCAGGAGCATGAAAAGCAAGGCCGATGACATCTCTAAAGGAGCACTAAACCCCTGCAGAAACAGACCGCAACATAGCGAAAATCTATGAAATGCCCAAATCAGAATTCAATAATAAGCCTCTGAATACAGATTCAAACTAATGAAACTCAGTGAAATGCAAAAGAATCCAGATGGAAAATGTAACAAAGTTGTATAATTTCAGATCAAGTTCATCATATGAAATGAGATATTTGACAAAGAGATATCATTAAAAAAAATCAAGGAGCCAGGCATAGTGACACATGCCTATAATCAGCATTAAAAAAAAAAATCAAGGAGCCAGACATAGTGACACATGCCTATAATCAGCATTAAAAAAAAAATCAAGGAGCCAGGCATAGTGACACATGCCTATAGTCCCAGCACTCAGGAGACTGAGGTAGGAGGAATGCTACAAATTCAAGGCCAGCCAGGGCTATACAGGGAGTTCAAGCCCAGCCTGAACTATACAGCAAGACCCTGTCTAAAAAAGGGGGGAGGCGAGAATAAATGAAAACCTTATAGATGAATTAGCCAATCAGCAAAATAAATACAGTGGAGACCTATGGAAACAGAATAGACTAAATAGGGAGAAGAGTATCTAAACTTGAAGCAGGTCTTTTGAATAACACAGTCATGGAAAGACAAACAAAGGAAGAGGGAGGGAGGGAAGAAGGGAGAAAGGGAAGAAGGGATAGAGGAAAGGTAGGAAGAAAAACTTAACATAGAACTACCATATGATCCAGTAATCCTACTACTGAGTACATACCCCAAGGAAATGAACTAATCAACAGAAATACTTGCAATCTCTTGCTTCTTGCATGCTATTCACTACAGACGAGATAGGGGACTTTCCAAGGTGTCCACAGACAGATGAATAAAGACAATGTCATATAAATATGACATTGAACCTGGAGGACATCATATAGAAAGAAGTATATCAGATAAAGAAAACCCAATGCTGCAGATTCTTACTTGTGAAGGCTAGAAAGAAAGATCTCGTAGAAAAGGAGTAGAATAGTTGTCACCAGGGACTGAGAAAGGGAGAGCAGAGGGGAGAAAGGGAGACTCTGGATAAGAAATTTTAAAACACAGATAATAAAGAGAGTCAGTTTTGTAGGGTAGCTGTAGCCTACAATTATGATATATTTCAAAATAACTAGGAAAGAGGAATTTGAATCTTTCCAAGACAGAGATGAAAACTGTTCAGGGAAGTAGAGATGCTAATTACCCTGATTCAACCATTGCGCGTTGTATCTATGTATTGAACGATCACACTGTACCCCATGAATATGTACAAATGTTATATGTCCATTAAAAATAACATCTACGATACTTGTGTTAAAAAAAAGTTGAGTGGGGGCGGATTCTAAACCAAGAATTATCTCTCAGGTTGGAAATGGGTAAAGCAGTTGGGAAAGAATGAATCCAGTCTTATTTATACTTCTAAGTCATCAGTGACAATACTAAGTCTGAATCAAATTAACATTGTCTAAAAATGTTTACATGCAAATTTGAGAATAACGTGGGATTAAAATTCCTGCCAAAATTTTGAAAGGCTTCCTATCTGGCAACATAGAATAGGATCAAGTGCAAATAGTTTGAAGTGATGCCTGGCAAGGTGCCTGGCATGATACCAGCCATCCCTGCCTTCCCTCCTAATGGCTGCACTGTTCAAGCTACAGGAGCTTGTGTGCTTTCTAGATGACTTTCAACTTACATGGGAAATGGTGATTAGAAATCACTGGCTCACATCGCAGGGAAGCCCCCTGGAAGGAAAAGAAATCAAAGCTCATCAATATGTAGAAAATGGAGGTTTATCAGCCTGTTTTATAAAAGGTGAATGAAACACAGACATTAGCAGATTCAAAATAACTCATTGAAATTCTCTCAAGATTAAAGAAAGTGCAAAACCTGGGCATCAGTGACTATGACAAAGACCTCCTAGGCAAGGCCCCCATCATGGTAGTGTCTTAAACACAGCTGCTATTTATAACCACACAGTGTCTGCATTTTGATTAAACATTATCTAGTGGTTGTTTTTGGCCCCTATTATGTAACTTACTTTTTCCATTAACTGTCCTCCGCATTAATATGAAACATACAAAAAATTAAGCTTCTAGAACATATCCCCTGCTTTTAATATGTTTTAAGAGATTTTATATAAGTACTGACAGATTTCCCAGTACTTATAGGAAATAACTGCTGAATAAATCAAGAAATAAATGTATTACTTGAGTCTTATGAGAAATCCAGATGGAGGAAAAGATTGGCCAGATCGCTGGGGTCTACACAGTAAGCCAGTTCCAGATGAACTAAGCCTCTTCCCCCAGAGCTGAGCTGGGAGGAAGCCCAGTTCCTCTATAGCCATTCCTCAAAAGCATTTCTGGAACTCCTTTCTCACTTGCAAGCTCCTTTAGCGCCTGTGGCACTTCATTTGGGACTTTTGCAGAAGTGGCCAACCTTTGTCCGTTAGAAAATGGCCAGAAGGCAGCTGTAGTCCAATTGGTTCATCAGCCCAAATGTGCTAGCATAAGCCGACTCTGAAGTGACAAGCTGTCTTTCTCATATAGTTCCTGAGCACTTCCCATGGGCACGAGTACACCAGGGCACCAGGTTCATGGAAAAATTGGGAGGAGAGGGATGGGAGGAAGAACAAACCTAGGAAAATATTAATCTGAGTGGCATGCAGCCACGGATTAGAGCTAATGAAGTTGGCACCACCTCTTCCAAGTCTGATTTACAGTTTAACAGCAAGGGGAAAATAAAGATAAGGACTAAATTCCATTTCCTCTAATATTAGAGAGCTGAGTTCCAGGACAATCAAAAAATTCTGTGGAGAAGATGTGGTCTCCAGAAATGGTCCTCTCTGGGTAATTCTTCTTTTCCTTTGAGACCAGAGAATAATCAGACTAAAACAGCGAAAGAAAATGGACAAAGAAAAGTAATGCTCTGTATTGTCGCTGTTCCTATGAGTCACAAGTATAATACAGAACAATTATCAAAGAAAGGCAAGAAACTAAAATCACTTTGTAAATGTAGCACCAAGGGCTAAACCCTATTATATTTTGCAAAATATTTGTATATGATTTGTGTAAATATAGATTTACATAAGAATATATAAGTAAACACCCACACATGAAGTGTGTTTTCCTTCTAAATGATATACTATTGATGCTCTTTAGATGTTTGGGCAACAATAACAGTGCCTATTTTGTATGTCAATAAATATATATTGATTTTGTACTTTTAAATGACTATTGGACAGTATGGTGATTCCTAGTTTATCTAACTAATTTTAGACATTTACATTTTTACAGGATTTTATCATTTATGGATAATGCTAAAGTACCCCAAAGCAGGAATATAGCTTTAAGTATTTCTCCAATTTCTTCCTCCCTACACTGGAGAAAGATTTTTTTGCTCTTTTTCCTTCTTGATATGCTCTGAGTATTTGCGGCCCACCAAAATTCATAAGATGAAATCCTAACCCACCAGGGGATGGCATTGGGCGGTGGGAGCTTTTGGCGGCTTATATTGAATGCAAAGCCTCATAATTGAGTTTAGTGCTTGTGGAGGACCATGTGGGTGACTCTTCTTAAAAGAAGAGCAGTTACGTCCACTGTGGCTAAACCTGGCTCTGTTTCCAAGCACTGAGACATACAGGGCTGGCCAGGACGTGTCCTCATCCCCTCACTTGGCTGTAAGCCATGCAGATCGGTCCAGCCGAGGTGCTGATGCGTAGTCTTTGAAGCGAGGCGACAGGGCAGTGTTTCCCCCCTTGTGGCTCCCAGCTCAGCTTCTGCCCGAGATGTGTGAGCCAAGGGGAGGCAGGAGGGGAGCCGTGTCCACGTGTGGCTGGGATGGAGGCAGGAGGTGAGAGGCTCTGACTCCCAGGGCACGGAAGATGACACATCAGAGCCGAGGCACCGGGCCCAGAACACCGGACGCTGCCTCAGTATCGCTCATCCTGCGCGCCCTTCTCCCTGCAGGCTGCAGAGGTGGTTTCAGGCCTTCTCCCCATCCCCGCTCACAGCCCTCATCTACTTCCACCATTCTCACAGTCACTCATCCTCAAGCCACGCCCTTCCTCCCAAATTAATAAAACCCAAGTTCGGCCTTGAGTCAAGGCCTTTGTCCCGGTTAGCCATGTATCCCATCTGGACTTAAGACTCCCATGGCTCCCACAACTACAAATGTGCCGTAGTGCCTTCATTCTCACCGTGGGTTGCATTGGAATTTGTAGATTAGAATTTTTATTTTTTAAATTTTATTTATTTAGTATTTTTAAGGAAGGGTCTACAGAGTGTTCAGGGTCTCGCTACTAGACAGGACTCATAGTGATCCGCCTGTTTATATCCTCCCGAGAGCTGGGATTACAGGTGCGTGCCACCATGCACAGTCTCAACTGTCATCTCAGCACACCCCGCGGGGGGGGGNTGGAACACAAGGCCCCTGCACTTGCCTGCAGGCAATTTAATCCTCTGAGCTCTTTGGCTGGCCTGGTAGATTCGAATTAACTTGCTAGGATTCCAATAAGTTTTTCACTGGTTTAGAAATATAAACTTCTTGGACTGAGATGAGGACCATGAAGATACCCCACAGAGTCTGTTTCCCCTTTGTGCTATGCAAAGACACAGTAAAAAGAAGACAGAGGAAGAGAGGCAGAAAAGAGGGCTGTTAGTAACAGCTATATGGGCCCACTGGAGCGTGCTAGCAATTTGATCTTGGACTTAGTCTCCAGAGTAGAAATAAACAACCTTCTGTTGTTCATAAGCTGCTCAGTATAGCTTATTCCCTTCCAGTAGTCTGAATGGACTAAGATGCTGCTGACACAAATCAAATATATTAATTGCAAGAAATTAATCCACTCAGGAAAAAAATAAAGGTCACCTGAAATCTGCCTCTCTGAGAAACAACTGTGTAATTATTCTTTCATGTCACTCTGTAGACATGCTGTGTACATAGATGTGACTTACATAAACATACTATGTACATGTCTTTATGCACACATATGCAATGTTTAAGAACACATTTTTTAAAGGAATTGATGATTAAATAGAATTGATTAAATAGAATTTTCCATAGCTTAACAAAATATAATAGAAATTCCTCCAGGTCAAATAGTATAGGTCATTAATTTTTAATTCTTGCATAACATTCTACTGTAAGGATTATCACAATTCATCCAGCTATTCTTTTATTAATGAATTTTTACTGCTACCAGTTTTTTATGATTAAAAATAATGCCAACGCGATCATCCTTGTGTGTATCTACTTGTATACTGAGGCTTTAATTCTAGTGTGGAGTCCCAGGACTAACATTCTGGGTTGATTTGTATGTGCATGTAAATGTATAACAGAAATCATAAATTGCCTTTCCACATTTTCCCCAGTGACATGTGAGAGCGCCCTTGTCCTGAATCCCATCTCAGCTAATAATAGGAGCTATTGCGCTTTTTATTTTCGCCACTCTGGTGGATATCATCGTGGTAATTTAAATTTCCATTTCTCTGCCTATTAGGGGAAGTTGAGCATTTTATCTTACTGGCTCTTCTGACAACTGCCCATTCATGCTGCCAAGCTACTTGGCTATTGCACTGACTGTGTTATTAAATTGTGAAAGAGCTTTTCATATATTATAGGTACTAAAAATTCATATCTAATGCTATCTATAATACTAATTAATATCTATAATAAAAATTAGTATCTATAATTACAAAAATATAACAATATACAATTACACAAAGACTAAAAATATTTAAAATATTTCCCCACCTCGTTGCCTGATGAGTTGGTTCCTGATGTCTCTTGAGCTATAAATAATACTGTAAAATTTTGTGTCAGTATGTGTGAGATATGTGTACCTTTATACATATTTTTGAATTAATTTAAAAGATTTCTCCAATCCCTAGGTGTAGAGACAGTATCCTAACTTTTTCTAAAACCTGAAAGTCTTTTACTTAAAATTTACTTTTACCTGAAAGTCTTTAATCCAATGGGAGTTTATTTTCTTTGGAATTAATGTAGAGGCTCAAGTTGGTTTTCTTCCAGGAGGAAATTCAATTGTAATGAGACTAATAATTAAACTTCATAATGAAATACCACCTTTATCAGATCTTATACATACACATATGCATTAAAATCTAATTCTGAACTTTCTATTATTTTTCATTTATTCTTTGTATCTTGTAGTACTCTTGCACCAATACTATAATTTTTTAATTATTCTAGATTTTAAGTAGCTGCAATACCACCGTTGTTCTTCTTCTTTTTTTAAATGTATTTGGTACAGGGTCTCACTATGGAGCTTGGACTCATAGTCATCCTCCTGTTTTCAGCCTCCCCAGTGCTGGGATTGCAGGTGTGCACCACCATGCCTGGTCTCGGTGGCCAGGGACGAGGCAAGCACAGCATGTAGTGCTGGGGCTCAAACCCTGGACCCTGTGCTTACCTAAGCAGGCGCTTAGTCCATGGAGCTATCTTGCTGGCCCAATGCCACAATTCTTTTTTCTTTTTTCTTTTTTCTCCAATACCATGATTCTTTACTCATCAGTTTAAACGGTTTTTGTCCAATTAAAAATATTGAGATTTTATTACACTAAATTAATGTTATCTTCAGATCAGATTTTTATTGATAGTTTCTCTCTCATTCTCTCGCTTGCTTGCTCACTCTTGCGTTCTCTTTCTTGCTCTCTCCTCCTCTCTCCCCCTCCCCCTCCTTCTCCCTCTCTCTCTCGCTCTTNCTTGCTCTCGCTCTCTCCCTCTCTCTATCTCTCTCTCGCTCTTGCTCTCACTCTCACTCTCGCTCTCCCCCCTCCCTCTCCCTCTCTCTGTCTCACTCTCGCTCTCGCTCTCTCCTTCTCTCTGTCTCTCTCATTCTCGTTCTCCCTCCCCCTTATTAAAGACACTAGGAATTAAAGCTAGGATCTTGCACATGTTAAGCCAGTTCTCTACTGCAGAGCAACCTGCTCAAACTTCTTTATTTATTTGAATTTCGACACAGGGTCTAGCTGCCTTGCCTTTCCATGGGTAATAGTAAGCTTTCCTGGTACTTGACACCCACAACTTGAAGAAGGTTTCACTTCACGTAGCTCACATTCTCAGGGGATTCAGTCCATGGTTCTTGGCAGTCTGTGACCCCAAGACAGGAACAGCAAGGCAGAAGGGTATGGCAGAGCCACACTGCTTAGTTCTTTGTAGCCCTTGGTTCTCAGAGGAGCAGCACCACCGAGGCAGGGCCACGGGACCCTAGGGCCGAGGCAGGAGCTCCCCGACCTGTGCACAAGTGTGCTCCACCAGTTCTCCAGGCGGATCCTAAAGCCAGTCAGGTTGCCACTCCACTCCAGACCTGTAATCACCACAGGTAGCTGTGATGACAGAGCCTGCTTAACCTGCCCTTGAAAGAACATAATCTAGATTTTTATTTCTTTAAATCATTGTCTCACCCTTTAGTAGATTTTACTTTTATATAGATCCTGTTCCTTCTGGGGTACCTTATTCTTATGATTTTTGTCACTGTTGTGAATAAAATCTTTTCTTCATTTCCATTTGTGGGTGGGTATTGTTCACACAGAAAAAAATTAATGATTTTATATCTTTATTTTGCATCCACTGAGTTTATCAAATTCTTTGTTTTTATTTATTTATTTTTAAAAAGACATATTTATTCAGCGTCGTGATCAGACTGTTACATTTAGCAATAAACATCATGGTTGCAAAAGGGTCTACATTAAAACCCTTTGTTGGAATGCTTTACACTTTCCACAGAACAGAAACTAAGATACCTGTTATACAATCAGTCACAAATACAGTTCTTGAGTTTTTTATCCATACACATGAGTATTGTCTAAAACAGGTCTTCCTTGCCACAGCTAGGCCCTGCCACCACTGTGCTTGACTGAGTTCACAAATCTGTTGTAGCCTGTAGCTTCTCTGTTACTTCTCTGGCTCTCCTCTCCTGCTAAGCTTTGTTTCCTAGAAGTGTTTAAAATCTTCTGCTTGGGGGCCAGGGAGACGGCTCAGTGGAATAAGTGCTTCCCTGGCAAGCACAAGGGTCTGAGTTCAATCCCTGGTTCCACAAAAAAAACCCAAAAAACCCCAAAAAACCTTCTGCCACTGCCATAGCTACTGCTGCTGCTGGAGCCACCATAGCCACCTTGATTTTGTGGTTTGGTAAAATATTGGCCTCCACCACCACAGGGCCCAGAGCTTCTGCCTCCAAAGTGTCCTCCCTTCATGGGCCCAAAATTTGAAGACTGACTATTGTAATTGCCAAATTCATTATAGCTTCCACCACCTCCATAGTCGCTTCCATCATTATCAAATCCATTGTAGCATCACCACTGTCACCATATCCACCCCCACCACGGCTGCCACCAAAGCCACCTTGACCACTGAAGTTTCCTTCTCGACCAAAACTGTCATTGCCACCAAAACCACCTCCACAACCACCACCAAAATTTCCCAAACCACTTCAACCTCTTTGGCTAGATGCGGCACTAGCCATCTCCTGCTTGGACAGGGCTTTCCTCACTTCACAGTTGTGGCCGTTCACAGTGTGGTATTTTTGAATGACAATCGTATTCACAGAATTATGGTCATCAAAGGTTATAAAGATAAAGCCCCTCTTCTTTCCACTGCCTTAGTCGGTTATGAATTCAATCACTTCATTTTTTCCATATTGTTCAAAATAATCTCGTAGGTAATGTTCTTCAGTATCTTCTTTAATGCCACCAACAGAGATCTTCTTCACCGTTAAGTGGGCACCTTCTTGTAGTCTTTGAGAATCTTCTCTTGAGACAGCTCTCTTTGGTTCCACAACACTTCCGTCCACTTTGTGTGGCCTCGCATTCATGGCTGCATCCACCTCCCCCACAGTGACATAAGTGACAACCCCCAAGCCCCTGGAACGCTTGGTGTTTGGGTCTCTCATTTCCACGCGGTCTGTGAGAGCTCCCCATTGCTCAAAATGGCTCCTTAGACTCTCATCAGTTGCTTCAAAGCTCAGCCTTCTGATGAAGAGCTTCTATAGCTGTTCAGACTCCTTGGGAGACTCTGACTTAGATATGACGGCAGTTAGAAGAGAGACTTACGATGCTTCCTCTCCAGTGTCCACCAGTCTCCACAATATCCACCAGCCAATTTCTTTGTTTTTAACTTCTATGTGGTTTTTACTAGAGTTTCTTGGTGCCTGTTCATCTGATGCGGTTCTGTTCAGGTGTCTTCCTCTTTGGATCTCCATTAAATGTAGAGCATTTATCTTGCGTGTGCTCTTCTACAGTGTGAAGAAAGGAGTAATGGCCAAATAGTAAGATGCCACTTAATGCTTCTACCCAGAAACCACATGCGTTATCTGCCTTCTGAGATACCACTTATGATAATTCTGAGAACGTCTCCCCATTAAATGACACAGGTCACCATATTTCTAGAATCTAATGATCATTTTCTTGCCCTAACTGCCTAAATTTGAGAGCTATGTTACGTGTTGCATTTTCTTCACTTCTTTGGTTGATTTTCATTTTGTATGTTTATGGCTACCCCCTGTTTGCAGTGGTAATTTTCGCATTATATAGATAGAATTTGTTACAGTGTGCTCTGTGATTGCATCAAGCTAAAATAACTCAGTGGCTTACAACAGCAGAGTTTTATTTTTCAGTTACTTTACCTTCTGGGTAGAGGTCAGCTGTGGCTTTGGTCTTGTGACTTCTTATTCTGGGACCCAAGCTAAGCCAGCATTGCACAGGTTTGCCATTTTCATAACAGAAAATTGCAATGACCAGATGACCAGATGGCTCTTAAACTTCAGCTCTGAGGGGACATGATTATGGCCCCCATTGTTCATTGTTCAGAGCAAATCAAATGGCTACACGATGGCCCCAAGATGTCTCTGAGGTCCATGTCTCCTAGAAGTGGAATTCTATCCCACAGAGAAGGCAATAAACAATAAAGAATCATACTAAACCACCATGGCATTTGACCATTTATATTTGATATTGGTTTTTCATGCATTTACTTTATAATCCATATCATGAACGGAGTAGTTTCTTCTTTCTTTTATTTTACTTGTATGTAAATGTTTCAAAAAATAATAGCTGATTTTTAGCATCTATTGACATGATGGAGTGGTTTTTTATCTTTAATTTTTTGAGCTCATATTTATAATTTTATCTATACTTAACTACTCTTTAGTTTCTATGTGCTAGTCTCTTGATAATTTAATGACTCTATCTAATAAAATGTAAAAATTTTGGCCTCTATTTTCACCAATATAATTAGTAAACAATGCTTTAGGTTTGGCTTTTATAATATGCAGATTTCATATGAATTTGGAAATTTGTGACCTTTAATAAATTAAAATAATTTTCTGGAATTAAATTGCTGAAATATTTAGCCCTAGAATCATATCTGAGTCATTAGATTCTGGAGCTTTTCAACATGATAATTTATTAATTACTTTTATGCTTTTAGGGTAAGTGATCTTTCAAATTTTGTATCCCTCCTTGAGTCACTTGAAAACTGAAAATCTATTGTTTACTGTAGCTTTTCAAATTTGTTGCCAAGTTTGTATGTATACATTATCATAATTTTATGGCATATATGTGATTATAACTCTATTCATTCTAAACTTGTACATTTTTACTTTTTTCATAATCAGACTTGTGAATTGTGCCTCTATTTTATTGACCAAGAAAAAATTTTTAAATTAAGTTCTTTTATTATTATTTTACTTTATTATTCATTGCTTTCAGCTTTTGTCTTTATAAAATTTATTTTTAGCTTATTCCATTGTTCATTCTCTAATTTCTAAAGGAAAATACTAGTCTTTTGTGAATCTTTCTTCTTCTAAAATAGCAGGGGAAATTGCAACTATAAATTTTTCTTTAACAGTCTTTGTTTCTAAGGGGATAGACTCATTTTCATTGCCTTCCAGTTTATATAAAAATTTTATTGCTACCCCATCCTATTTATCTCTAGACACACTAAAAGTATGCTTATATATTCTCTTTGTGGTTAATCTCATTCATGATTTAGGGTACCATGGGTAAACTAACGGTTTCTAAATTTCCCAGAAGCTCTAGGTTCAGATAGTCACCTTGTCTCGTGTATATAACTAGCTCAACAAGCTTAACTTCATCAGCAGTTCTCTGAATCAACAGTAAATGCATATTTTTCTCAGTTACCTATATGACTATCTACCTAATCACTCAAGTGAGAAAGTTAGGTTTTATCTTGCAACCCTGCCTCCCCTTGTATCCATAGCTATCCAAACACCAAATCCTGACATTGTTACTTTCTAAATAACATTAACTCCATCCCATCTCTTTTATCTCTGCCATTATTGCTTCAGTTTTAACCTTCACAATCTACAGCATGTTAGTTTGAAAATGTAAGACTTTCCCTGTGTCTCCCTCCCCGTAAGCCCTTCCTACCACAAACACCCCACAAAACCTCTCGGCCAATTACCGAGGATTGCAATCTCACCATATTAAAAACCCTGTCATCCCTTATCAGACCCAAAAGCTACAACTCTTGTTGCATAGGTCCTGCTTTACCTTGTTCTTAAC
>NDGN011557755.1:17404-34942 GCA_002564285.1 Tympanoctomys barrerae | reverse complement strand
AACTGGGGATTGAACTCAGGCCCTTGTGCTTGCCAGGCAAGCACTTACTCTACTGAGCCATCTTCCCTGCTCTGATTTCTTTTTCGGATGGCAAAAAACTTTGAATATCAGGGATTCTGTAGGAGCTCTGGGGTAAGTGCCTTTTGATCCCTTGACTTCTGTGCCAGTATCATATTTCCAGTGCCTTTGGGTCAGCACAAATGCTGTCATTTTTGTTTTTCACTTCTTTTACTGTCCTTCTTCATGGACTCAGTCTGCACCTTTGGTTGTCATTGTTCCAACCTGGGTTATATATGAGCTTTAATATTAAGGAGTACTCAGATATGGTCACAGTGCCTTTGGTCATATCTCCCACTTCAGCTGCGTTTGTTTCTCCCCACCCCACTCTGCCACCTGCTGGTTGAAGTTGGTATAACTGCTTGTGGTATCGAAGGTTCCAACTTGGTTTGGGGACCTCCTGACACCGTGTCTGTACCGTGCACAGAGCTGGTGCTAATGACATGTTTGTGAGTGAATGGATCGATGGCCATGGCTGTGAATCACATATATTATTATGTGGCGGGGATTCCCAAGTCTCACTTGATGTGGTCAAAAAGTTACATATCAAACTTGCCTATACAGGCTCTTCCTGATCTTAACTAGCAGGTGGTGGACAAGTGACTCCATCTTCCGTTAAGAGAGTGACAGCAGTTAATGAACTAGCTGATGAACTGTCCTTCTTTTATGGTCTGTAGTGAGAGAACTTGCTGTCTCATCCCAACTAGTGTTGATAATACTCTAATAAGACAAGGAATTATTCCTTCCTGGTCCCTGATTTTTTGATTACTTCATATTTTTAGAATTCCCATGGTAAGCTATGAGCCAGGAAATATCAAGACCTGATTATTTTATGCTAGTAGCATTTGAGATAGTAAAATAAGATGTGGATTTTGGGAAAGATGGAAAATTTGCCAGAGGGGAAATGGGCGCTTGTGTGAGTATTAGTGTTTGTTGGGGGCTTGGGGATGGTATGTCACTGTTTCACTCAAGTGAAGAGTTCTTGTAGGCAGGGGCTCCTCCGTCTGTTGTGGGGAAGAATGGAGAAGGGCCTGATTGAGAAGAGAAGAACTATTAAGGTATGTCTGCAGCAAGGCCCCCATAGGCCTCTACTGTTGCCTGGCCACACTTAAATGGTGGGTAGGGTAGGCTGGGCTGGGCAGGTAAGGGAAAGTCTCAGGAGAAGGTGAGGGAAGGGGTAGGGCCTGGGGAGAGGCAAAGGAACAAATCCAGGAGAAATTGTTAGAAATTATATAGCCATTACTTGTTTTAATCTCGTGGCTGAAATTCCAAAAGCTTTTCTGAAGCATTAGAGTTGAACTTGAGACCTGCAATCAGTAGGCAGAGTTCTTTCCATAGATCCAGAGCCTACCTGGTAGTTCTCCAAGCCTCCTGCTGCTGCCATACCCACTGCCTCTTCTAAGCTTTTCCAGAGGATCCCTGGCCTGGAAGAGATGCATCAGACTGCAGGCCTTCACAGGCCTGCTGAGTACCTGCTTCCTGGCCACTGGGTGGAGCTTTGAGGGTGCTGGTATTGGTGAGAGCCTGGTGACATCATGGGGGGGGGGCAGGATGGGAGAGGGAGCTCTGCAGCCAGCACTCCCCCTTACTAAGAAAAGGGCAGGTGCCTCCCAGGCTGCTGGGCGCCTGCCTGCTGGTGGTGGTCCAGGTCTACTTCTGGAACGTTGACTGCAGCCAGATTATGCTAGCCACATTGGCAGCCCAGTGCACTATGGGAGCTTGGGGCACCTAGGAGGGCAGCATCACTTCGGGACTTGGGGACCTGTTACAGCTGGAATCAGTGATCACTCCTAACTGAATCTCTTCCTCTTTGTTCCCTGAATTTCCCACCCTGATTCTTGGGCCAAAGAGAATGCTGGCTTCTTGGGTGATAGGCTAGGCCTAAACTAGGACAGAACATTTCCCATACTGTCCATCACTAATGAAATCCATTCTTAAGGTATTTGTTCCAGCAGAGGAAGCCATTTGAGGCATTTTCCTGAGTTACTCCATCTCTGGGTCCTCCCAGAGCTGTCTGTTAGAACAGTGTAGGTAGAGATGAAGCAAATCTAAACTTCTCCTGAGACTGGAGGAAGCTCAGGGCTTTGCTATAAGGAAAGGAAGAGAAGGTATATGGGGAGGGCTGCAAAGGAAACTTCTAAATGTAGGGGCCCATATCCTCATCTCAGATGGCAAATCATGATCTCACCCTAGTTCTTCCAAACCTCAAGTCAACTTTCTTTGTGATACAAATGGTCAAGGACTGATTGCTGCCATAGTTGCCACTTGGAATAATGATCATTTTTCATACTGGCCAGCAGAACTATTCCCATCATAGTTGGCAGAATGGTGACATTCTAGCCTCACTAGAAAGTCTGTTCCTTGTGGATTGCTCCCTTAGTAAAGGTCAATTAGCCTAGTAGATAGTGTTCAGTGAGCCTGTTTGAATATAGGAAGCGTTGGCATGAGATAACCACAGGCAGAGAGCTGAGTAGATCCCCATGAACTTTCCCAAGTGGGGTCAGACTGCTCAGGCTGCCCCTGCTGGTGGGTGCTTTGGTGGTACATGTTCTTTAACTGGCCTGGCTGTCTGAGGACTCTGGGCTGGGGTCTGTGCACCTTGAGCATCATGGGCAGGTGCTGTAGGGTGCCTTCTATTAATGAATGGGGTTTGAGGGGTTTCTCAGCTGGGAGCTCAGGTTCAGATAACCTCTCTGAGAAGAGGCTGGACTAGGATCAAGAAGCATTTGGGGCTTCCAAAAGTCTCAGGGTGAGGCATGCAGGTTGGCTCCCCACAGGGATGCTACAGACCAATCTCCTGGGTGAGTCAGGCCTGGCTCTGTTTGGAGGCAGGGGGAAAAGATGAAGGGCCGAGTAGATACCCTGAGAGACTCCTGGAATGTGGCCGAGAGAGAATGCCAGCTGTGTGTTTGCTTCCTTTCCAAAGCATTAAAATTTAAACTTCCTTGTCTTAATATCTATTTTTAAATCATGTCAGAGCCAGCATTGGTGTCAGTCAAGAGGGGGTGGGGAAGAGGGGGTGGAAGAGAGGCAGCCTCAGCTGAAACAGTGTAAGGGCTTTCTCCACCTTGAGTAGAGAGGGCCCAGGCCTGCCTACCTGTCCGTAAGAACACAGTGAATAGCAGTTGGCCTCTTCCCACCCTGTGTGCCTAGTTGCCCTTGGCTGAACTTGATGGCAGGCCCAGTGGCCCTCAGCTTTCTGTGGCTTGCTAGGGTGTTGGGGCCCCAATTGAGTCCATTCACTCATGCCACAACTATTTGCTGAATGCCCGCTGCATGCACCAGAGCCTCCAGTTGGTAAGGACAGGGCTCAACTGGGCTGCACAACCATATCAGTTTTCCCAAGCCAGGAAGTTGTGGAATTGGTAGGTCATTTGGCCTGTCCTGCACCCAGCATTTGAACACAAGCCTGCCAGGGCAGGGGCTGGCATGCAAAGGGCTCTTCCTTTTTTTCTAGCATTCTAGAACCTGGTATCCTGGCAGCCTGCTCTGACCTCTATTCTCTTCCCTCTCTTTTCTTCCCTTCCCCTCTATCCTTTCTGAAACATTTGCTTATGTCAGAAAGAAACAGAGGGAAAAAGAGCTTTAGGCTTTTTCTTGTTAGTTTGGAAAAAATCAGTGAATTGTGATTTTTCTGTTTTTGTTCTATGAAAGGGACCAATGGATGCCCTGTATCTAGTGTGTACTATACACTTATTGAGCACTCACTGTAAGCTAGACCATTGAGCAGCTCAGAGTTAAATGGAGGAATAAGACTCATAAACAGTTTTGAACAGGTGTTTAATACATTTTTTAATAGGATAAATAATTTTACTTCATTGAGATTAGACACAGAGAGAGGCAAGTAGAGCAAGCAACACTTGGATTTTGAAGGATGAACAGGAGCTTGCTAAGAAGATAGGAGGAGGGGTCCAGGCAAGGAAGTGTATGGAGAGACAGAGGACAGATTGGTCCAGAGTCTGTCAGAGAGCTGGTAGTGCAATGGGAGAGGCAGAATCTCTTGTACCTGGAAGTGGGCTGAACAGAAAAGCTGAGGAGTGCAGTGGGTGACAGAGACTGGGATGGCTTCTGGTTGACTTCCCTGTGGGGTGTTCCTCAGTGAGTCTTCAGGCTCCTAGGAAGTGCTTGATTGTCTTTCTGGCAGTGACCTTGTGACAGGTCTTGCTGTGTCACCCAGGCTGCAAGCTGTTGCTGTAGGTAATCCAGCTTTAGAGAAATGCACTGTTCTTTCCCCTTTCCGGCCTCTCCCTTCCCGCTGCGATGTGCCCGCTTATTTGGTCCCACTTAGGAAGCTTTGAAGCCAGGCTAAACCCGTCGGGCAGAGTTAAATCTTCTGAGCCAGCTTTGTCCCTGTTCACATTTGAAGCTAATCTAACAGCAGATGTGGTGGGGGTGGGGGCTGACCCTGGCAGGGATGTTAAGAATGGCACGCGGTCAGGCGAGTGAGTGGATCTGCAGTGGGAAGCAACACAAGGTCGAGATCTGGCTTCCATGCCCTCCTCTGTGTCTACCCAGCCCTCAGATTTCTTCTAATTCAGTGAGTCCCTGGTTTGCATCAGATGTGGTCTGTGTCTTCTTCCTATGATTCCCAGCAAACTTTAGATGCTCTCATGAACACTGAAGAAGCCCTTGGGAGTGCCCTGCAAGATATGCCAAATCAGTGGAATCTCTGTCCCAGGACGAGAAAGTCAAGGCTTCTGCCTTTAGAGAGCTTTCTGTGTTCCAGGGGTCCATGCTAGGGTACACATGCAAAGCAGCCAGACAGCTTTTCCCACAACCATATCCCACAGCCATCCATGATGGCTGTGGGATACTGGGGCAGCATCTCCAGCAATGAGGCCCATGCTCAGAAAGTGTCCCTAAGCTGTGGATGCCTGCTTTCCTCCTCTGTGACCACACAGTTGTCCTGCAGGACCATTCTAGGTCCATGTGAGGCTGTGTGTGTGTGTGTGTGTGTGTGTGTGTGTGTGTCTGCGCCTGCGTGTGTGCATGTGTGTGTGTGTTCACTTGTGCAGGCGCGTGCGCTGATGGCAGGGCACTGTGCAGTGGCTCCTGTGAATGCTGACTGCAGTTAGAATTTCTTCAGTTCACACAGTGAGAGCTGGGCTTGGGCAGTTGGGTACCCAGGGGCTATAGAATGGGGCCCTGGAGTGATGATGGTCAGAGTGAAGGGACCCTGGAAGGAGCTCTAGTGTCTCTCTGGCTTAGGATATTGTTCAGAAAATCTTCTGGTCTTAGGATAATATGGAGAAACAGGGAAAGCAGGAAGGTCCAGGGAAGGCGAGGAGAAGGCAGTGAGAGTGCTGTCTGTGACGCCAGCCAGGCCCTCCTAACAAAGGCTACCCATTGCTTCCCCTGGCTCCCCTTATGTTTGGTGTACTGGGTGAGGTCCGGACCAGGCTAGTTGGGTGGTGGTGATGTTGCTGGGCCCTGTGGGATACCCTGGACTTTCAGTGCCTAGCAGACCTTGGATTCAGCTGGGCTCTTTGGCCTCTGACCTA
Source organism: Tympanoctomys barrerae (assembly GCA_002564285.1). NCBI lineage: Eukaryota > Metazoa > Chordata > Mammalia > Rodentia > Octodontidae > Tympanoctomys > Tympanoctomys barrerae. Next base: position 29,384 of record NDGN011557755.1, on the reverse strand, counting down.
AACTAAGAGACAACATGGGGCTCCAGGTGCAGGTCACATCACTACATAGAAACACACTGCAGGGATTCCATATTGTGAAATGGATCATATGTAAATTCATGTAGTTTGAAAGTGATTAAACAAACCCATTTCCCCTACCTCACTTAGGAAATGGATGTGATGGTGTACACCTATAATTCCAACACTCAAGAGGCTGAGGATCACCATAAGTTCAAGGCCAGCCTGGGCTACATAGTGAATTCAAGACCACCCTGAATTATGTAATGAGCCCTATCTCAGAACATAAAAAGAAGAAAAGAAAAAGTGAAATGGAGCATTTTGTATTTCACTTTATACATCTGTTGACTTTCCCAGCGTGTCCCTCTTTGACCACACCCCCACAACCTCCCCAAAGGATCGTGGCTCTCCCCCCCCCATAATTTTATTGAGAAATAGCAATGAAACAGTTTCATATCAAATTGGTAGGACAGTTCCAATAATTAACATAGGATCATAGCTCTTGAAACTGATGTGAAGTGTATTGCATGTGGGTGGGCGTCCTTGAACACCACATCTTTTGTTTTGGTTAATTTTGAAACTTTTGGTAGATATAGCCAGATTTGTGAGCACAAGCCTATAATCCTGGCACTCTGGGAGACTGAGGCAGTAGGATGCCAGGTTTGAGCGCAGACTGGGCAACTTAGTGGCTTAGTGAGACTCTGTCTCAAAAAGTTGAAAGGGCTAGGGATATATATAGCTCAGCACAGAGGCCCTGAATTGATTGATTGATTTGATACAGGGTCTTGCTACACAGCTCAGACTCCTAGTGATCCTCCTGCCTTAGCCTCCCCAGCACTGGGATTACAGGCATGTACCACCACGCCTGGTTTCAATGCCCAGCACGGAGTGCCTGGGGTTCTGGGGCTGGCGTGGCATGCAGTACTGGTATTGAGGATTGAACTGAGGTCCTTGACCTTGCCAGGCAGGCACTTAGACTGCCTAGCTATCTCCTCAGGCTGAGGCCCTGGATTTAGACCCAATACTGAAAACACATATATACATACACTCTCCAAACCAAACAAAACAAAAACTTCAGATACATGGAATATTTTGAATTTTGTTTTTTTAAAATCCAGCATTACACTTCTTAATGCTTTCACCTTGGTAGTTGTGACTATGGTACACTTGACTTCACTTCTCTGCATGCATGCATTCTCCTGGTGGTGAGCATCTGGTTATGTTCATTTTGGGGGATTGGTACACATGTATAACATATCTTGACTAACTTTGGTCCCTTTTTCTCCTCTCCCTAAATCCCCCATCTCACCTCATGTTTTCCTGTGCACATAAAGGCCCTAGTCCAGAGCTTCCAGAAGTATCTATGATGTGGGACTAGCTTTTACATTTCTAGTTTTGGGAGTGGTCCTGGTATGTATAACAAATAGCTCTAACCAATCACACGTGACTCACCTGACAACTTGGCAGCAGCTTCAGGAGTCAGTGGTCATGAGCTGGAATTGTCAGGCCATAGCAGATTTCTATAAAAATTTCTAAGCGTTAGTATTGCTGTGAACCACATTTCGGGAATTGCTGCCATAGGTCTGCCTCAGGAATGGCTCTGCTGAGCTTTAGGACATATGCATTTCAGTTTTATTAGATAAGGACAAGTTGTTTTACAGTGTGGATGTGTCAACTGACATTTCCACCCGTGGAATGGCAATTGAATATGGAAAAAATTTGGTATTCTTTAATACAATGGGTGTAACATGCTGTATTATAATGGTTTTAATTTGCATTTTACTGATTACTAGTGAGCAGCTTTTCAGATGTTTGTCAGTCATTCTTTCCTCTTCTGTGAATGTCTGATTATGTCTTTTGTCCATTTTTCTATTGAGTTGTTTGCTTTTTCTTATTAATTGTTGGGAGTTTTGTTTGTTTTGAAAATAGTTGTAAATTAAATTATTTAACACAGAGTTAATGTTTTTTCACTTCGTGGGGTCTTTTGGTGAGCAGAAAAACATTATTGTAATATTGTTGATTTTATCAGTTTCTTTCTTCATTAGATTGTACATTTTATGTACTATTTAAAAATATATGTCCTGGGTCAACCAAATAGCTCAGCAGATTAAAGCACCTGCAAGCAGGCATAAGGGCCTGGGATTCGATCCCTGAGCCAGCCATGCTGGCCCTGCCCCTGGGGCATGCTGAGACAGTGATTGAGACTGGGCATGGTGGTGTGAGCCTGTAATCCCAGCTTTTGGGATGATGTAAACAGGAGAATCACTATGAGTCTGAACTAGTAGTGAGACCCTGAATACCCTGTAGACCCTTTCCTAAAATATAATTATCTATCTATCTATCTATCTATCTATCTATCTATCTGTATCTCCCATAGATGTCTTTATATACTGGTAACAGGACAGTAGTTATCACAACATTAATAAACACTTAAATTGTTCAATGAATAAATAAAGACTTAACATTTATTTCTTAAAGCTCTTAATTTTAGATGTAAGTCAATACCTAGAGTTAGTATGAAAGGGGGTTCTGACTTTCTTTTCTCTCTTGCAAGTACCAATTGTCTTAGCCTCATTGATTGACCTGACTACCTGCTTCTCATAGATGTACAGTTCTGCCTGTGTTTCTATGTATGTATGGGCCTTTTGGTTGGGCTGTTTGTCCTAATGCTACATTAATTACCACAACTTTTTACTAAGTCTTGACTTGGGAGGGCAGTTATTCTTACTTTTTTTTTTAAATTTATGTTATTTGTTATTGGGTCTCACTACACAGCCCAGACTCGTAGTGATCCTTCTGTTTTCAGCCTCCCCAGTGCTGGAATTACAGGCATGCACCGCCACACCCGGACTTGGTCTGGTTCAGTGTACCCGGGGGTGGGGCGGTGCCACATGTGGTACCAGGGATCTCTACCCCTGCCTAAGCAGGCACTTAGTCCACTGAGCTATCTCCCTGGCCCTTTATCTCATGTATTTTAAGAGCATTTGGTTGTTCTTGGCTGTTTGTTCTTTTACATAAATCCTGGAATCAGTTTGAATAGTTTCACCAAAAACTATCACTCTTTCCGTCTTTCCCCCTTCCTTCCCAGTTATGTTGGTGTTTTTATTAGTTGGTCTTTCACCAGCTCTATTGGTCTACTTCAGGAGAACAGCTGTCTTTTTGCTCATTCATGAATGGCAATTGTGTTTCACTTATGCAGTTCTATAACCATGAACATTGTATGTTTATATATTAGGCTTTCTTTCATATCTTCTCATTTGGATTTATAATTTTTCCATGGAGATCTCTTATGTAAGGACTTCTGATTTTCCATCCTTGACTACTTACCCCCTCTTCAAGGTTCGTCTGAGCTGAGGCACACAGAAGCTTACTGACAGGAGTAACTGATGCCTCCTATAGCACCTCATCTTGGAGTTAGTCTGCATTTCTTACTTATAAGGCTCTGTATTCCCTAAAATGTGTCCTTAGTGATCAAACAGCAAGTCTGCATGCACCAAGCCTAGTCATCAAGCCCTGGTTCACCTAGTGCAGGAGAGACAACAATTCACTGTCCTTATTCTCTGGAGCTTGCAATCAGGTTGAAAAGATCCAGTGTCTAAATATTCAGAAAGGTAGTATAGTGACCAGAAAGAGCCTATGCTTGCATTAGGTCAGACCAGGGGCTGATTGCCCTCACAATCTGATTCTCAGGCTTGTTCAATTATTAGATATCAGGGGTTTAGGTGGGATGTGTAAGAGTTTCTCTACCCTACTTCTCAGTCACAGGAGGCACACATAAGCTATGCGTGTTGCCACACAACCCATCATGTTTTCCTGTTCACTTTGGCTTCCAGGAGGCTCAACACTAGGCATTCTCTTTGCTTGTCATCTGTTTCTTTAATCGGGATTGTCTAGTTAATTTTTTATTTTTATTTTTATTTTTGAGACAGGGTCTTGCTATGCAGTTTGGGCTGGCCTTGTTCTCACTTTTATAGCCCCCAGGCTGGTCTCGAACTTGCAGTGATCCTCCTGTCTGAACTTCCTGAGTGCTGGGATTACAGGCATGAGCCACCACTCCTGGTTCTGGGGCTGGCAGGGCTCGGGGTCCTGCACAGAATGTGGGGCTGGGAATTGAACTCAGGTCCTTGTGCTTGCCAGGTAGGTGCTTATGCCCTTTGAGCTATCTCCCCAGCCCCTGTTTTATTAATTTTATTATGATCCTGTTTTATTTGGATCTCAGTAAGTACTTTTTGGAAGTAAGGGCAACTACAACATAAGGCTTGGAGCAGTAAGAAAACTACAGGAGTGAAGAGGTGATGTTCCCACTCTGGGAGTAGCAGTAGTTCAGGGATGGGCTGGTGATGGATGGACTGTCTGTAGGAGATGACACTTGAATTCATAGGACAGGTCACCCACAGCCTATAAGGCTGAGCACTTGAAACAGGACCAGCTGCCCTAATACCAGGTGACTTCCCAATCCCACTTACTGCCTTCCTGAGCGCAGACCTGGTGAATTAGTGAGGCACTCTGAGGTGAGAGCTGGAGGAGATCAGAGCTTATGTGTAGGATGACCCTGTACACCTGGTGTTGACTGCTGGCTCAACCTGGAGGTAGCATGAATGTCCATGTCTAGTCTCACTGTCTGCCATCTGATGGGAGCCTGTGCAGAGAAGGCTGGCTCTGCAGGGAGTCTGGGTGGGTGGGGGGAGAGAGAGAGAGAGAGAGAGAAAGAGAGAGAGAGGAGAGAGCGAGCGCGAGCTGTAGGGGCTAGAGAGTGGAATATGCATAACTTGGGAGAAGGCCAGGAGGTGGAAGAGAAGGCCTGCCATCAGCAGAGGGGGTAGGAAGGATGGAGAAGGAGACAGAAGAAATAGCTAGGTAAAGCAAAAGGCCTGGAAGCTGATCTGTGGCATGCAGGAAGCTACTTGATGGAGGCTTGTTGTATGGAGAGGTGCCTAGGTCCTAAAAGGAAGAGCATGGAGTCTGGCTGGCTGGTACTGTGGACTCTGGAAGTCTATTTGCAGGGTCCCTTAGGAGATGCTAAGGTCCCGAGGCTTCTGTTCCCTTGCTGAGGTCAGATATGACCTGAAGTCAGACTCTGATTCCAAACCTGTTAATTGGCAAGAGTCTTTTGGGCCCAAATCAGAGAGACAGCTTGCCAAGCTGATGAGCCTGGTCTCTGAGCAGGCACTCTGTGATGTCAGAGCCATTTAGGACACCCGTCCTGAGCGATCCCTAAGGCCCCTAGGCCAGGCTGTGGAGGAATTTGGAGGCTCCCTGAAAAGGGTCTGGGGCGGGGAAGGTGCATTTGGCAGTCAGCAGAGAGCTACATACACAAGGTGCTCCATTCATTACCATTTATGGCAGCCACAGGGAACTGTGGGAAGTTTCCCCTGCCCCACCCCCAGCCTCCTGCTGGGAGGAGGGGAGTCTGTGTGAAAAGTGCATGTTTCACAAAAGCCACTCATAAAGGGCTACAGTTTGAATGAGGCTCTAAGGGAGGAATGTTGACAGGATTCTAGTGGTACTGGCTTGTTTTCTTTCTTCCCTACTAAATGGAGACAGTTCTTAACCTGTTGGTAGATGGGGCCAAGCTGGTCAGCTCCCTAGCAGTTCTACAAGTCCTAGGTAACTCACCAGCTGTCCTCTCCACCTCTGGTAGTGTAGGTGCCCCACTTTTCTCCCAGGATATAGTCAGGTAACTGCCAGCTGTACCTGGAATCAAAGTGACATAATGAAGAAGAGCAAGGGATTGTTCCACATACCTGACTTTTCATTCTAGGTGTGTCACTAGCTAGTTGTGTGACCCTGGCCAAGTTAGGTCTCTTCTTGGACTTCACTTTCCACCTGCAGAAAATAGTAGATCTGTCCAATTCACTGCTAAGGTCTGGTTTAGGCTCTGACATTCTGTGCTTTTGAAATGCTTAATTGTCCTTATCTCACAGTAGCCTTGGTAGAGTGATGGGCCAGGGATGATTCCTTTATATCTCATAGGTGGGGAAACTGAGGCCTAGAGGGAGGAGAGAGGACCTCTTGGACAGGACAGCCTTCAGAGTGCTGGAACTTTGTTGCTGAACATCCTGAAGTTAACCAGAATCTGCTGGTGGCCTTGACCCAAGGGGCAGGAGCTGCTGGTGCTCAGGCTGGACATGGGTCCTTTAGGCTTCTGGACACCTCTAGGCTTCAGTATTCTTGCTTAATGTCAGGGAGAGAATCCTTTCTCTTACCTGTTTCCTTCTGAGTATGAGGAAGAGATGGGGACTCCTCTGCTGTCACAGTGAGCTGGCTCTACTTTGCCCTGCCCCTACGAGGGAGGCTGTGGCTGAGTAAGTAATGAGGGGGCGTGCTGCTTTATTAAGCACCCTCTTGGTGAGAGAGATTCAGCACCTCATGTGACACAGAGCTGTTGAGGCTTCCTATTGTTAAAGCCTTCATTTTGATTGTTCCAATTCTTCCCTCTAGCAGTCATCCTTTAGGAAAAGCATTCTGCTTCCTTGCTGGTATGCCCAAATCCCTGAAGGGGTTCTACCTGCTGCTCACACTGTGTCCCCCCACCCCTGCCCTCACCCTCTAGTTACCCACTTCTATCTAGGACAGCTCCAGAGGGGGGTGGGTGATAACTGTTGCCCTCATAACATGGCCCTGGCTTGAACCTCAGTTTCCACCCTTTTGGAAGACAAAAACCACTGTGCCTGCAAAAAAATATTCTTACTAAACTCATGACCAAAGCTGGGCTAGTGGTCTACCTTTAGGGTTGCTCTTGACTATGCTTCAGGAACCTGTCATGCTGTGTGTCTGTGTGGTTGTGAGAAGGCACCCCCAGCCCACAGGGCCTAGTGCGCATTATCAGCCTCATTCACTAGAGCTGTGTGCTATTGCTGACCCCTTCTGCCTCAGCTCTGCCTCTTTGCTGGGGACATGGGCGTAGAGGAGAAATCTCTGAGCGGAGACGGCAGTGCCTGGCTTCTCCTTCATCTCTGTCAGTGCCCTCCATGTGAATCTTTCATTTCAGTCTTATCTATAAAGTGGGAAGCAAGTCTTAGCACTTGGCAGGTGAGCCAGGGGAAATCAACAGGAGCATACAGAGGTGAAGTTTATAATAGTTGTTTAGAGTCTTCAAAGAGCTGTACTAAAATTAATTGGGAGCACTGTCTTGTTTTTCTTTCTGTAATTCCATATTCTGTCTGCTATGTTGTCTTGTGTCTGTCTCCCCATGTCTGAGGAGGTTCTAGAGCTACATTGAGCTTTATTCTCTGGGATATTTCCTCATTGGCAGCCTGTGGAGTCTGCCATTGAGATTTCTGCATTTGTCTGCTAAGGTGTCCTGTGGGTTTGACACCTCAGGGGCCCCAAATCTGTACTCCCAGATGGTGTGGCCATGGGAGGGCTCCTCTATCTCCATATTCTGGTGGCTTTCGTGGGCCAGTGTAGCAGGCTTCTGTTAGAGGGGAGATCATTATGCTTATTCTACTGAGATACCTCTTTTTTTTGTCTGGGGCTTGCTAAATAACCATGGAAAACCCTCTTATGCCAGGATCATGCAGCAGTGGCTTCCTGTTACTCGCAATGATCTGTTAGCTGCTGTTGTTCTTAGGGTGCTTGCTTCCTGGTCAGGGGCCTCAGGCAGGGGTTAGGGCTTCCTACCTCTACCCCAGTCCCAGGCCTGGGGCTGGTCTCCCAGCTGGATGTCTAGCTTTTTGATTGGTAGGAATTGGAGCAGATTTGCTGACTTGGGCTATCTGCTGTGGGGTGACACTGGAGTCAGGTGGATAGTTCTCTGGCTGGCTTCAGTTTTAACTGTCAGAAGTGGAAGTAGAGCTAGGCACGGTGGCACACAGCCTAAATCCCAACACTGGGCAGGTAGGAAGGTGGACCATGAGTTCAAGGCCAACCAGGGTTAAATAATGAGACTCTGTTTTAAAAAACAAAAATTAAAAATGTGCAAGTAGTTTCTGAGGGTGGGGCATTGAGTGGTACTCTCACACTTGCCATATTGATTGCTACAAACACACTTCATTGTCCTTCCCTCAGAGATGTCCAGACCCCGACAGGACACACATTATTAGGCTGTTGCAGGGGAGTCTGCCATGAGCAGGGGCCCAGGTGGGAGGAGATGGAGAGCTTTGGCAGCCCAAATGTTCCCTAGATGGTGTTCAAACAGTTTCTGAAGTAAACTTTCTCTGCAGGGAGGGTCTCTAGTTGGTTAATGGTCTTGTTTTGCTTTTAGGGAGATTGAATTACAGTGAGAGAAGGTGATGTGCCCAATGTCCAGCTCATGCTGGAGTAACACCATGGCCATGGTGGAGCCCACAGTATCTATAGTCACCTTGGTAGAGATTGGAAATCTGTTTGCCCTAGGATGGTCGGGAGGTGATAATAGTTTCCAGACCCAGCTATGAAGATCCTTAAGGTGCCCTTCCCTGTTTCCTTCTGGGGCTGGCTTCCCAGAAGCTGCAGCTTCTGGGTGAGAAGGAGCCTCTTTCTCGAGGCCCTGGCCTTGCCTTGGTCATGGGTGACCATGGCCCCTCCCCTGGACCTGCTGTATGCTTCCAAACTAGGTGACCCCTAGTCCTGCCCCACCCATTCTCCTGGTAGAAGCTAAACTCCCAGAATGCTTCTGGCCTCTAAAATGAGGGGCAGAAGTTCTGAGGGGAGAGGGCATGGGTTTAAGGGCTGAGAGGCACATTCAGAAGGCAGCCTATTTATTGCTCTGTGGTTTCATTTACTGGGGGTTGTTGTCTCTTTTTTGGTTTTGGTGTACCCATTCTTACTTGGACTCTTTCCTTTCCTCATTCTTTTAATACCCACTGTAATTAGGGGATATCTCAGGGACAAGACTCCGCATTTCTCATCTGGTAGATGCTGGGGGTTGAGGAGTGAAAGCAGGTCACTGATTTGGTTGGGATTGGGCACTAAGCTTGCATTCAAGGTGATCAAAGGGAGGGCAGCAGAACATAATCCCATACTTTCTGTGCCTGTTTAATGTCTGTGGGAGGCTTGGCCAATTCTGCAAGGATGAGCTGGTGTAGACTCCAGAGGTCTCATGTCATTGAGGCAGCCATGAGGGCCCCTTTGGGTGATGGCCTGACTGTGGGAGGTCACAGTAGGCCTGCTGTTACGCGGGTACATTTGTACCCCTCTTTTTTCCCTAAGAGACCCAGAGACCTTTGTCTTGTGGGGAGGGGAGAAAATACCAAGGCAGCAGGGACTGAGCTTTGGTTTCAGCTGTCTCTTACATGCATCCCAGTCCTGTACCCTCACAACTCTACCTGTTGCTCTTCTCCAGGGCCTATTAGGTGGCTGGCTTGAGCAGGGAGCGGTAACAGTGGACAGGGCCAGACTGCTAGCTGTGATTCTCAGCTTCTGCTCACAGCCAGTACAGTGCTGAGTGCACACTGTGGGCTGAGTATAGTTGGAAGTGTGTATACTGAGACTTTATCCCAGTATGGCTGTGCTGAGAGATGACATGGAACCTCTTAGAGGAGGGACCTCTGGTAGTGCACACCTGTAACCCTAGTACTCTTGAGAGGCCAAGGCAGGAGGATCGCAGGTTCAAACCCAGCCTGGGCAACTTAGTGACCTAACAAGATCCTGTCTCAAAGTAAAAATAAATTAAAAAGAAAAGAGCTTCAAAAGGCTGGGTGTATAGCTCAGCAAAAGAGTCCTTGCCTAGCATAGGGCTCTTGATTCAACCCCCAGCACTAGAAAAAGGAAGAAGAAAAACGGAAGAAGTGGGGATATTACTCAGTGCAAATGCCATGGGTTCAGTCCCCAAAACCACTGTGGGTAGTCCTGAAGTCACTAGAGGACCTGATTAAGGTGGCCTTTGGGAGCCCTGCACTCTCTCTAGAGCCACCCGTGACTCCCTCCCAACTTATTTGGAGATGGGCTCTTTTCTCACATGTACTCCTGCTGTTATGGTGCCCTTGGCCCTGAGGTCCTCACCAAAGTCAGGCCAGTGCTGGTACATTTACCCTTGAGCTGCCAGAATAGGCAGTTTAATAAATTTATCTTCTTTATAGAATTAGCTTGCCTCAGGTATTTTATTATAGTCAAGAAAGAATGGTGGATACAGTGGTTCACTTTTAGAGCCTGACCTCCTGGTATAATACTACTAAGTGTTTCCTGGGTCAGACCAGGAAGTAACAGAAGCACTGCAGGAAGTAGCTTTGCTACATTGTTTGACACTTGGGAGGTACACTGGGCCTGGTGAATTTCATTGGAGTGATGGTGCCCACTGGGGCAGCATCACCGAGATCCTTGGGGGACATGTGGGGAGGAGTATGTGTGCAGACTAGGGTGAGGGTGGTAGTTTTTCCTCCTTTTCCATTCTCTCTCTTGGGTCTCATTTTCTTTAGGCTTTGTCTTGGCTTTCTCTTCCCTGCCCCTTAGCTTCCTTCAGGGCAGAGACAGGAAGATGCTTGAGGAATAAGATCATAGCTACTGATCCAGTGGAGGTAGGAGAGGAAACTGAAGGTAGGGTAGCCTGTGCTTTTAGGATGGTCCCCAGGGTTACATGCTTAAACCAGCTTTAAACTCTGTTTGAACTCTTAGATGGAGGGACCTGTATCATCTAAGAGAGACAGGGTCCTGGGCCAGGGTGGGGTGGGGGTTGTGGGAGGGTCAGGCTGATCCCCTAGCCTTTGAAGGCATATCTGTAGGGAGGCTGTTGCCAGCACAGGGCCTTGGCAGGGATGGAGTGGAAGATAAGAGCAGGACCTGGGCATGAGGAGGTGGAGGAGAGGATAGGAGAAAGCACAGATGGCTAGTGGGACAGGGCAGCACTGCATGCCTCAGGTAGCCAGCTCTGGGTGGTGGAGCCCGTCTGGTCATTGCCTCGGGCGACCTCTGCCTTCCTGTCCACAGTGATTAAGACATCACCAGCTGCCGCATTCTCAGCTCTGCTGGCTCTCTGCTGCTAATAACAAATGCATCTGGCCGGAAACTGGGTCATGTTAAAAACAAAACAAAACAAAAAAAACCCTGATATTTCTTCTTTCACCCCTCTGGCAGTCTGTCTCCTAGACCAGAGCTGGAACCCCAAAAAGAGAGGTCAGGAGGTACAGGGAGCCCCAGTGGATTTGTTGGCTGTCAGGGCCACTCAGCCAACCAGATGGCCACTCCTGCTCAAAGTCTGATTTCAAGTTGCATTTGTGATGTTGTGGTGTGAAGGCCCTCATGGAGAGTATATGCCAGGGATGAAGGTTTCACAGGTATCATTTCTTCCTGTCCCAGGCTGAGGAGGCTGAAATGGGACAGTGGCAGCCTTGAGTAAGCACATTCAGCCTACCTGTAGGACTGTCAGGTGGACACACAGGTAATATTCAGTGTAGCACTCCAGAAAGACAGCTGTTGCCTCCCTTTGTCATGCTGATGCATGGGTCTCTGTTGAGTGGCACATTATGAGGGGCTGGGCCTCCCTAAGCACAGTGTCCTCTTGGTTGCCAATGGTTGGGGTGGCCACCTGTCCACAAGGATGGGCACCGCCACCTTGGGCCAGCTGTCCACAAGAGTGGGGGCATGATGTTAGCCCTCTCATCAATGCCTTTGTTGTTGTTGTTGTTTTCACTTTTCCGAAGTCTAAAATTATTTTTATTAATTTTATTAATAGCAATGAGACAGTTTCAAAACCGATTAATAGGGCAGTTTCAATAATTGATACATTGCATATTTTTGTCTTTGTAGTGGTTATTCATAGTACAAGATACAGATATGATATCCTGTCCAAACACTATTAGTGCAAATCTTTCTTCTCATTAAATTAAGAGAAAGTAGCTGTATATCTATCCTAACTATTTTGTATACACAGATACAGAATGGTCCATTTGTATCCCCCCTTTCTTTGTTTAGTTTTGCCAGAAATGGGTATTCCATTGCTATTTAAATATTGTAGGTGCGTGAATTCAGCAAAATAATTCAATATACCTAGTAAGTCCATAATAGTAGTGGGTTATCCATAGGCCTGGCAATGTCAGAAGTTGTTGACTTGAGCCTTTTACAGCTC
>NDGN011557755.1:0-16915 GCA_002564285.1 Tympanoctomys barrerae | reverse complement strand
TGTGCTGCTATAAACATAGGTGCACATATATCACTATGATATGATGTTTTCAGTTCCTCTGGGGAAATTCCCGGTAGGCAGATAGCTAGTTTGAATGGGATTTCCAGTCGTAGTTTTTTTAAGGACTCTCCACACTAATTTCCATAATGGTTGCACCAGTCTACATTCTATAACACAGTGCCTTTGAAGACTGCAGGTTTGTGTGTGTTTGTCTTTCTCTACGCCTGGGGGATATATCCATATATCCCAGGGAAGAAGGGGGGAAGGTGGAAAGAATGAATGTAGGACATTTCTGGAAGCAGGCATTCATAATAGTTACCATTATAAGAGTAACTTTCTGAGAACTTTCCTATGCTGGTTGATGGTCTAATATGTTCCCTGTGCTCCCTCACGTCTGACTGATCCTCAAGCCCTTTGTGCTCCTAAACACTGCCTTGCTCTCCTCTCCCCAGACATCATAGACAAGAGTGATGTCCTCTCAGGACAGACAGACCTGAGGCCTCCTCTCTGCTTTCCTTCAGGGGTCTATAGCAGGTAGTACCTGGCTGGTATGCTGCAGGTCATCTGGATGGGATGCCAGAAGATGAGCCTCATTTCTTCTAGTTTTTCTAGCTGCACAGCCACAGTCTGTGGCACAGAGGAGCTCAGGAAATGTTGGCAGATGTTGACTGAGGGTCTACCTTGGAGCCAGCACAGCAATTACTTGCATGCTTCAGAATGAACTTAGATCATTTGCTTGGAAGTGGGGGGTACGGGATGTTAAAGAATGGGGAATTGGAAGTGTTTTGTATGACTTCCAGAAGGGCCAAAACCTAAAGACTGAGTCATGTTGCCTTGACTTATAGTTGGGCCCTGCTCTGCACTCTGGGGGCTCTCTCCATGCCACATGGGACCACTTCCTGTGCACTAGGAAGAGCACACGGTGCTGCTTAGCAGGGGGCTATGGGTGGGCTGATAGGGCCAGGAATGGTTGTCACCTGAGTGCTGCTCTTCAGAGGCCAGGCCCTGCCCATCTCAAGGAATGTGCTGGCCTTTTCCTGTGAAATGTCCTGGCTTAGGAGCAGTCCTGCAGCCCTTGCTCTTTTCCAAAGATGCAGGGAGATATTTCAAGCCACCTTTTATGGCCTGATGACAGGAGAGCCCTGGAGACTCAGCATCAGTCTGACCTTTTGCAAGTTGCTCCTCTTGTGGGGTGGAGGAGGGGAGGGAAGCCAAAGGGACATGGGCCTAGTTCAACACCCTGAGAATGATCTGGGACTTCTAGGATGCTCGCAAATCGCAGGTGGTTGGTAGGATAGTCATCCCTTTGGGACTATTCTCTAGGTTTCATACTCCATCATGTATTCTGTTTGTCTTCCTCTCACCTACTTTATACTGGGAAAGACAAAAGCAAGGCTGGAATAGTCCTTAGCTTGTCACAACTAGTCTATCTTGATATATTAAGACAGATTATTTTGTATTAAAGGCATTGAAGATATCTGGGCACCTGATCAGTTTTTCTTTTGATATCTTAAACATACTGTTTAAAGACTGAGGAGTGTGTTTAGTAGACAGTCAGCACTATCTTGTGCATTCTGATATGGCCATATTTCCTTAGACCTGTGAAGAGTTCTGTACTGTTTTCTCTGAACATTCTTCCAAAAAGTAGGCTTTGAACTTTTATTGTGCTCAAGGGGCAGCACTGAGCTGAGTCCTACCAGGGCTGCTATGGAGCTGTGTCGTGGATGCTGTGCTGCTGTGAGATAGGATGTGTAAGAGGTAGCCTCACATTCTGCACACATGGCCCTGGTCATACCCCATGAGGCCTGGTTGGTTTCAGGTGTGGAACCTGGACTTGCAGAATAAGGAGAAATGGTAGCTGGCAGCTTAGATTTCTGCACAGGTTGGACTGGGATGAAGATAGGGGCATGGCAGATGTCTCCTGAGTGTTCACCAGCACAGGTGTCCAGGCCTAGGCCGCCTTCTTGCCAGGCACATAGGACACTGCATCCTCTGTGGAGCCGTGCCCACGTGGGTCCTCAGGGGTCTTGATTTTCACTTCTGGTTGCTCCTATACCCAACTGCCTCTCCCAAGCTTGCTGTCACAAGAGGTGCTACTGGATGGCTTTTGTGTAGAGTCCTGTGTGCTGGTGGGCATGTTTTGTGTCCTGGCTCTGCAGGCCCACATTTCACACATGTGGCTCTTTCTCTGGTATGTTTTTAGTAAATATGGATTCACAGCCAGGAGTAGACACTGAGCTTTACCAGTGCCTCCACTTCTGGTCCTCGTTCTCTCACGATTTATAGCTCTCTCAAATCATCCCCCAGGCCTCATGCTGGGATGCAGGATCAGCTGACCCATCCTCCCTGCCTCACTTTGTGCACTTTGTCCTCCAGCAGAGAGCCAGAGGGAGCCTTTAGTTATAGCTTTGGCCACCAGGCCCAGGAGCTACCACCTGCCAGTGCCCATCAGGCCCAGGCGGAGGGGTGCAATATAGGCAGATACCATCCATAGGAGCCCTCTGCCCCAGATGTCCCCTCCCTATTAACTCTTCATTAGCATGCTGCAGCGATGTTGTCTCTAACAGTTTGATTTATGTCACCACGGTTTTGCTTACAAATTAGAAGCTGCTATTGTGCTAAGTCGGCTTTAAAATCGATGCGGAGTAATTGCAGTACATGGGTAGTTGGACGACATTAACATGAAAAATGTGCTACAGTCGTCATCCTTGGAACAAACATGACCAATTACAGTGAAATTTCTGTGCCCCGTGCTCTGGCTGTTTGAACACAGCTCAGTGCCCAGGCCTTAGCCAGCATAGTCAGCCCTGGGTCACACATGGGTTTGTCAGGAGTGGTGCTGGATGCTGTCATACCAAGGTCCTGTGGAGCATGGGGCAGAGACCTCATTTCTTTCATGCCCTTTTCCACCCTGACTTTTGTAGTGTGTTTTCCATGCAATTCTGTGGTGATACTCACGGCCCAGCGTGACAGGCAGCATTGTGCGGGTCTGTGCTGTGATCTGTATGTCCCCTCCTGAGAGTGAGGAAGGTCCGAAGCTGGCTTCCCCTTCCTTCATGCCCTGCCTCCTCGGCAGTTACTCACTTGCTAAATAGGGAGAGCAGTACTGTGGCAGTCTTCAGTATTGAAGGGGAGACTAGGATTCCCAAGTGTGTGTCACACTATAGCATGAATTCAGCAGTGGTGGTGACAGCAGCAGGAGCAGTAGCTTGTTGGCAGAGTGATTAGCCTAGGGGCTGATGGACAGACAGGCAGCCGGATAGTTCTCCATCTTCTCTGTACAGTAGAGTCATGTAGGAGACTTAAAATAAAATATAGATACTGACTTCCACCATAAGATATTCTGGCTTAATTGGTCCACAGTGCAGCCCAGCACCTGGCCATTTGAAAGCTCCCCAGAGGATTCTTGTGTGGTCAGGGTTGAAAACTGCTATTTGGTCTGTTCCTCTGTGTTCAGACCTGTACCTCTGTAGGCAGGACCCATTCTAATCAGTGTTACAGATTTCTGCAAAATAAATTCATTTTCCCAAAGTTAGTAGGTAGGAAGTGCCTCCTCCATCTAACCAGAATTCCCAGATTTTTCAGATTTGATTGACTTCTCTTTTGTTAGCTGACATGTAGTATCAGGCCCCCATCTGTGGGTGAGAGAGTCAGGTGATCTGGTCTTCCTGGAACTCCTATTCACTGACACATGGGACTGTCTGACTTTCTCAGGCTGCAGATTGTGCTACTTTGTTGGTCACCTTCCCAAGCTGGAGACATGCATCAGTAGAATGTCCAAAGGAATGTAGAATACAAGGCGGTTGTCTTTCCTTTTTTAAAAATTGATTATTTGTTACAGAGTCTTGCTACACAGTTCAGACTCATAGTGATCCTCCTGTCTTAGTCTCCCCAGCTGAGACAGGATTACAGGCATGCACCACCATGCTCAGTTTTGGGTTAGCACAGCATGTGGTACGGGGATCAAACCTGGCAGGTGCTTTCCAGGCAGGTGCTTAGACCACCAAGCTATCTCTCCAACCTTGTCTTTCTTTTTTTATTATTATGAAAATATTTTTTAAAATTAATATGTATTTTCCATATGTGATGATCACATTCATCATAGCAGATTTGTTCCTGGACAGAATATGACTTAATTCTTTTTTCTTTTTCCCATTTCCCTCCCCTTCTTTCAGCCCTTCTTATCCTCCCCATTTACAAAAGCATTGTTTCCATTTTCCCTTTCTATTGTCTTTTGAAATTATTTTTCCCTTACTTCCCTCCCTCCTCACTTGTTCTCTTTCCCATTTGAACATATTCTCCCTATTTCCCAATGTCTAGCCTCTGTTTTGCTCTTTATTTACCCTTTCTCACACCAGAGAAGCAATGCAATATTTAAATTTGTGTGTCTGACTTATTTCATTTAACATTATGGTTTCAAGGTACATCCATTTACCTATAAATGACAAGATAGTCCATCTTTTTGGCAGAGTAGTACTCCATTTGATATAAATTGCACATTTTCTTTATTCATTCCTTTATTTATGGGCATATGGGCTGGTTCCAAGATTTAACTATTATAAATTATGCTCCTGTAAACATAGGTATACATATATCACTGTGGTATGATGTTTTTAACTTTTGGGAAGGTACCTAGAAGGGGTACAGTTGGGTGAAATGGAACATCTAGTTTTAGCTTTTTAAAAAAAATGTATTTAGTACAGCATCTACAGGGTCTACGGGGTCTTACTACATAGATTCGACTCAGTGATCCTCCTGTTTCTAGCCTCCCAAGTGTTGGATTACAGGCATGCGCCACCACGCCCAGTCTTCAATTGCCAATCACTGTTTCAGGGTGCCCGGGGGTGAGGCCAGCACAGCAGGCCAGGGCCATCAAATCCCTGGCCCTTGTGTATGCCTAAGCAGGCACTTTAATCCACTAAGCTATTTGGTCGGCCCTTAGTTTTAGCTTTTTGAGCAGTCTCCATACTGATTTCTGTGTTGGTTGTACCAATTTACACTCCCGCCAGCAATGGGGAAGGTTTTTTGTTTTTATTCTCACAGGCTCATTAGGATTTATTATTGGTTGATTTCTTGATACTAGCCATTCTTTCTGGAGATGGAATCTCAGCATTGTTTTAATTTGCATTCTTGATTATCAGTGATGTCGAACATTTTCTTATGTGTTTTTTGCTGTTTGTACTTCTTTATATGAGAATTGTCTATTCATTTCAGATGCTCATTTTTTGGATTGGGTCTTTAAATTTGAGGGGTCTCACATATATATATTCCCCCCCACCTCCAGATGTTAGTCCTAGGAATAGCTGGTAGAAACAATTTGTCCTATTCTGTAGAGTGTGTCTTCACTCTGTTAGTGGCTTTTTTTTTTTTTTTTTGCTGTGCAAAAGCTTTTTAATTTGATGTTCCCAGTTGTCGATTCTTTGTAGTATTTGCTATGTGATTGGGGTTTTGTTCATAAAGTCTTTGCCTATATCTGTGTCTTTGAGTTTTACCTATTCTATTTTCTCTTTTTTTATCCAGAGACAGAGATGTCAGGAAGTTGCAGTAAGTTGATGGCAGAGGTAGGAGTGTAACTCTGGCCTGGCTCCTTGTTTTCCACACTGTGCAGCCCAGCTAGGGATGCCACCCCAGGCTCTGTTTGAGGAGGCTGTGCCTGGGGGAGCAGAGCCTGGCAGACAGCTCTGTGCATTAAGAAGGGTAGACAAGACTGAGGCACAAGTACTATATCAGGATGGCTGCATATGATGGGCTGGAGGTGACAGCTGTTGGCTTTGGTTTGATGTTAGCACAGCCCCCTGACAGATTTCCTAGTTCTGTCAGCTCTGCTTTAGCAGCAGCTTCCTGTGTGGGAAAAGCAGGTCCACCTTGGACATGTCAGCCCAAGCTAGGGGCAGGAGCAGAGTGATGGTCCCTGTTACAAGAGATCATGGGGAGTGGTGCTCACCCTCAGGCCTGGTCAGTTTTAGAATGATTCATTCTTTTATTCAGAGATGTGACTTCTCCCTTTGTGTCAGGCTCTGTATAGGCACAGAAAGGGGCCAAGGAGATGTAGCTCCTTTTGTCTGCTTCCCTTTTAGTAGAAAGAGACAGCCAAGGAATCAGTCAGCATCTGTGGTATAGCAAGGCCTGCGTTGGAAGTAAATAGGAAGCTATAAGAGCATTCAAGAGGGGTACCTAGCCTAAAACCGGGGGGCTCTAGGCATTTGCTCACCTGATTAAGGGTGAGTGGAAATGGCTGGCTGCAAGCCAGCTCTGGCTTCTTTCCTGCAGTCTCTGGAATTGTATTACCCTTGGGGCCTTCCCAGGGAGCCTAGCAGGAAGGAACATCCTGATACCAACAGGAAGACCTGGTATTGGGCTGTGGAGGTCAGCAACTTTTTCTGATCTTTCCTTTGAGGTGAAGGCTTCTCAGAGGCCTTAGGAAGATAGGTGGTCCAGTGAGGTGTGATGACTTCAGAGGACAGCAGGAATCATGTGTGCAGACACTGGTCTTGGAGCAGCTTTTAGGCAGCTGCCAGCTGCAGCTGGTGTCTGTGGGATGCTGGTCCTTGGTTTCATTCTTATGGGAAGATGAGTAATGTATCTGTGCATGTTGCCTGACTCATGCCTGTTCCAGCGCTTATAAGAGGTGCAATAACAGCCTCTTTCCACAATACTGGAAAGAAAGGAGCCAAGTGGTTTTCTTAAGTTTGGGGCAGTAGAAGAGCCTTTTCTCCCCCAAAGAAGTTATGTTTATATGAGGACCTGTACCAGGTTCAGCCCTTACCCCTGGGCTACCAGGCCAAATTCCAGGATAAGTGGACCATTCTTTGTCAGCTGGAAGTATAAGCAGAGTCTGCTTTCAAGCTCTAGTGCCCAAGCCTCTGTCCTGAGCCCTGAAGCACATTATTACCAGGTTCTTTGTGTTGGCAACAGCAATGCAGTGGGCAAATCTCAGTAATCATTTAGCTGCAAAAATTTAAATTCAGAGACTGAAGCAAACAGCCATTTCAACCAACACTGGGTAAACATGAGCTGCAGAGAAACTTTAAAAGTTGTCTGGGCTGAATGTGTTCATAGCCTGGGTTGATTCACACAGGGATGCAGGCCTGAAGAGTCACCTTAGCCTCCTGCAGAGTGCTAGCCTTGGAGAGCTCTGGGCTGGTCTGTGTTATGCTTGGTTCTCATGACCTGTGCACCCTTGGCCCTGCTGACATACCAAGGTCAGATGCCTGAAGGGATGACATAGCTGTGTATAGTGGGGGAGACGTCCCAGTGTGGGTGATGTTGCCATGGAGTATCTGAAGAGCAACAGGCTAACCCTGTCAGCAGCCAAAGGGATCAGGATAGCAGAAAACAGAAGAAAAGCTCTCAGCAGGTGTCATGAGGCAGCTTGGCTTATGTGCCTGGCCAGTCCAACCCTCCCTCCTCCAGTGCCTTTCATTCTACCTGCGCCCTTTCTCTGCCCAGGCTATATCTTCCCCATGCCAAATGTGAGTCAGGGACTTGGGTGTTCACTTGCAAGGGGTGTGTGGTATTCTAGGGAGACCTAAAGATGGCAGGAGACCCTGTGGCAGGCCCTTAGGATCTTTGTTACCAGATTGACCTGTCTTGCTCTTGGGGGCCAGGGTTGGGCTTTCTGCAGAGGTTGTAATAATGACCTAAAGATGACTGTAAGATATATTTTTCATTTGATCCTGGTGGCACTTCTCAAGAGTATAGCAATGGTAGCTAATATTTATTGAGCCATTATTATGCTTAGCATGCATTTAAAAAATATTCTTTCCTCACAACCACTTCATGACATAGCACAATAAAATTTCTGTATTATCCATGAGATGCTGGACAACAGTGTCACATCAGCAGTCCAAGGGTGCTGCAGGACCCAAAGAGAGTATCCAGCGCAAGGCTGAGTAGTTGATGTTGTTGAGCTATGGAAGAGAAGTTGTCTGCTCTCCTCTCAGTTCAGGTGGGAGTTGATGGCCAGGTGGCAGGCTCCTTGGAGGTGTACTGGTTTCCTAGAGCCATTGGACTGAATTGCCACAACTTGGCCACTTAAGATTGCAGAAATGCATCTTTCACAGTTCTAGAGCTGGAAGTCTGGATTAGAGTTTCTGAGAGGTTCCTTTCTTGCCTTTCCTAGTTTTTAGCATTCCTTGACTTGTGGCTGCATCACTGAGTTATTGTCTATGGTTTTGTCACTTTGTCCTTTGTAAGCCTGTTTACCTCTGTCTTTTTCTTATAAGGACATTTCCCATGGCACTTAGAGGTGTTATCTCCTCACCTCGAGATCCTTAACCTGCAGACAACCCTTCCTTCAGAAGGTAATAGCCACAGGCTTTAGGGGCCAGAATGTTCACTTGTCTGGGGCATTGTAGGTGCTGTGGGCATGGGAGCCAGGACTTGACACTCCCAGACCTAGAGATTGCCCAGGTTTCATTGCTGGCTTGCCTTGGGCATGCTACAGGCTCTGAGTTGGCATTGCATATGATTTCTCTCAACTGCCTTCCCCATCATTCCTGTACCTTGAAAGTGGCCATAAGTCTTTGGCTTCTGATTTGACATCCTGATTAGTTTCCTCAGCAGACCATGTGTACTCTTGCTTTCCTCCTCTGATGGTCAGGGCTCACGTACTTTTTTCTCCCCTCTGGCCTGTCTATGAATTCTGACCAGTAGCTTTTGCCAGGATTTGGTTATACAGTTGAGGGTCTTGGCAGAACAGAAAGTGGCAGTAAAGGTGCTTTGTGGGTTTGCCCTGGAGGTAAAGTTGTGTGTTGTTTCTACTGGGTTTGGCTGCTTGGGGTTCCTGGCTTCTCAGGCCTGCCCAGCAGGCTTCTTTCTGGCAGCTAGCTTAGTGACACCAGCTTCCATCCTAGAGATGTCCTGGGCCAGGTGGGGCTGCCTCTCATAGTTGAAGAGCATCCAGGGCCTGGTTCCTAAGTAGGAGACAAGGACACAACTGAGTGATCTGGATTCCTTTTTTCTTTGTTTATTCCTGTATCCTTCCCTTTCCTTCTGTCCTCTGGCTGGTACTTCTCTCTGTGAGGCAGATAACCTCCAGCTGGTTGAGTCCCATGTCAGTTTACAAAAGCACCCCACTACCTGTCCCTCCCCAAGACTATCCTGGAACCTGCTTGATCTTGGTTGGAGATGTTTGGTAGGCTGGGCACAAGTTACAAGCATCACAGATTATCCAAATGGATGGGCATTTTTAGAGGTCAAGACACAAGTTTAATTAATTAATTGATTAATTATTGCGGTACCAGGAATTGAACTCAGCACCCTGTGCTTGCCAGGCAAGCGCTTATTCTACTGAGCTATCTCCCTGGCCAAGACACAAATTTAAATTTCAGGAAAAGTGGATGAAAATACCTTTATTTCAAACCTCAGCTTTAAAGCCAAGCTTTTCTTTCCTCTGTGAGCCTGTGTCCTTTATCCCCATCTTACTAGCTGTCTTTCCCCCTTTTTCCTACCACAGATAAGCATTCTTTCCTGTTGTATAGTACCCACCAGGGGACTTCATGCCCTGGAACTGATGTATGAGAATAGAACCTTGTGGCTCTGCATGTGTAGGTGCCTACCATGTGCTTTTTAGCCCTGTGGTCTCCTAGATAGAAAGGGGTGTTTCTCAGCTCCTGGAAACTCTACCTCCTGCCCTTTCTTGGATTTTCCTCAGACTCCTCTGGGAACTGGTGGGGTAAAGGCTGCTCCAGCCTGATCTCCAGCATGCCACTGTCCTTTCTTGCATCCAGGTGAAACGTCATTCCCTGCCTAGAGAGAGAAGGTTGTCTCCAATTGGGATCAGTGTTTACTCAAGAGTCCATAAAGATTGTGGTTTTTAAAAATAATTATACTTGCTCACCAGAGAATGCTGTACATTTTTTTTTTAATCTCTTTCCCCTATGAAGTTTCTTACCCTCAGAGAGGACAGCAGAGCAGCAGGTGTAGAAATGAGAGCTGCAGAGGAAAGTGGGAGGGGAGGGTGAGACACAGGTTCCTGGCTCTCTGTTGCAGACTCTGTTGTCCACAACTCAGGGTTTCTTCAGTGCACCCAGTCGTTAGGATTCGTCCAAGTGGAAGGTTCTGGTTCCACTGCCACTGCTGGAGATCCCAAACATTCTTTGAGATGATGAGTCAGTGTGGACCACTTTTCATGTTCTCATTGCCCATGTGCTGCCCAGCAGGCTTCTCTTAGGCTAGTAGATGCAGTGGCACTGCCTTGTAGGGCTCAGACAGTCCCTGACTATAGCCAATCTGCACCAAGGAGAGATGCCACAGGTGAGGACTGGGAACAAGTAGTTTGCCAAATTGGCACATCATAGCCGGCCACCTGTGCTCCATGCCAGCATACCCTGAATGTCAACCTTGAGAGCCAGAGGCTGGTGCTGTGAGGGGCCAGCAGGGAAGTTCACATGGAACTAGCCATGGTGCCAGGGTGACAGATGTTTGCTGTGGTCCTGGATGTGGTTTGCTCCAGGGTATGGGCGGGTGGTGCCTTCAGATGATTTCCCAGCTCGGGTTTCTTGTTGGCGCTTGGCAGTCTTTCACTTTGGAGGTTGTATGGCCTCCAAGATTCCTCCCACTGCTGTGCCATGTGTGCCCAGCCAGCAGACTTGGCCATCCAGCCCTGTACCATGTGTCCTGCCTGGGCTGACTCATGGTAGGGCTGTCTAGCCAGGGCCACGTTTCTCCTCCACCTGGAACACCTGCTTAGGACAAAGGCAGCTGGGCAGCTAAGTTGCCTGGGAGGAATTGGGGGTCTGTAGGTCTTGGGCATAATTTTGTAGTGCTAGGCATTTTGTTGTGATTCTTATGGGCTGAGGGATGGCATGCTGCCTTGGTCCATAGCATTTATTCTCAGTCAAGACTGATTATCACCTGTTCTGCTGCCTCTAGTCAGTGCCATCCCTAGCCCATTCCCTGCAGAAGGGACACCTCTACTGATGGTAGTATAATGAATCTTTTGCCTTTTTTGTTAATATATGTCACTCATGTATATCTCTGAATAGTGCCTTCTTTAGATTGACTTGTTTTTGAGCTATATAATTGTGCTGTATGTAGCTTTCTGTAACACCTTTTTTTTTTTTACACTAAGATTATATTTCTAAGATTCATCTATGTGGTATTTTTATTTTTTGTATTTTAGGAAAAGGTCTACAGCGTATTCAGGGTCTCACTACTAGATCGGATTCCTAGTGATCCGCCTGTTACAGCTTCCCAAGAGTTGGGATTACAGGCGCATGCCACCATGCCTAGTCTCAGTTGCCATCTCAGGGGCAGGGCTGGCATGGCAGGCCTGGGGATCAAACCCCTGGTCCCTGTGCCTGCTTGCAGGCGCTTTAATCTGCTGAACTATTTGGCTGGCCCTTCTACGTGGTATTTGTATTTACAGCTATTTTGCCTTTCCTGCTGTGTAGTGGTATTTCACTGTGAGTCTGATATTCTTAGCTTTTGCTCTCATGAGCATGGCTGCTGTGAGCATTGTCAACTACATGCTGGCCCTGTGCACATGTGTGAGAGCTTCTCTCAGGCATGTACCCAGGGTCCTGGACAAGGACAGTTTTACCCTCTGAGAATGCATCAGTTTCCAGAGAAAGAAAAGAGCTATCTTTATGGGGCTGCCTGAGGTGTGGCTTCCTCTGAGGTCTGGGGCTGAAGAGTCTGCTATGCTAGCCTGGTGAGCAGCCTGGCTAATGCAGGTAGTTCCAGAGCTGGGAGCCCTTCTTTCTGACACCCCTAACTCAGAGCCTGCAGCATTGTTACCTAACAGTAGTGGTTTTGAGTGCATTGTGCATAAGCTAGAGGGCTGAGTTGTTCTTACAGATCTAATTTAATGTTCCACTTTCCCTGAAGGTTTAGCCAAAGGCCTATGAGGAAGGTGACACATTTAGCTAAAATCAGGG
This sequence comes from Tympanoctomys barrerae, assembly GCA_002564285.1. Lineage (NCBI taxonomy): Eukaryota > Metazoa > Chordata > Mammalia > Rodentia > Octodontidae > Tympanoctomys > Tympanoctomys barrerae. The sequence goes on along the minus strand of NDGN011557755.1, from coordinate 5,033 downwards.
AAGGAAGGATCAAGGGAGGCTTTTGCATTAGCCATGGTGCTGAGAAGATAGTTTGGGTAAGTTCCTAGTATGCTATTACAGATTGAAGTACTGGTCATCCTCTAATATCTTGTATAAATTCCATAGTCTGATTAAAATCTTATGCTGTCCCCACTTGCAAGCTCCTTGTTTTCCTATGAGTTTCTCAGGTATACTTGCCTCTGTGCTAATGATGGGTCTGTAGTGCCTCTCCTCCAGTGCACAGAATGTTCATCTCATTCCCTCAACCAAACCACCAGCCCTGAAAGGCTGGGCCTTTGCTTCCTGCTCTGTTATGTGCCCCTCCTGCCCCATGCTGTAGCACCAGGCACAGTAATAGGTGCTTGATAAATACCATCATTAATTGGTTCAATGCATCTGCCTTTGAGCTGATGGTAAAGCTGCTTTACTGTCTTTCCCATTTCTTGCCTCAGACTCCTTCCTAAAATAATAGTGTAAGAACTGTATTTCTGGGAGGCTTTGCTGTCTTTTATAAAAAGGCTTTTAACTATATTGTATAGTGGAGGGACAAGTTCTAGGCTAGGCCTACAGTATAAGCAGAGTGTGGAGTAGTCTGTTATGCTCTCAGTACTCTCTCGAGGCCAAGCTGCTGACTGCTGCATTGGCTCTGTGTAGGGCTTGTACAAAAGCTGGATACTGGCAGCTCTATGGGAAAAGAAAAATCTCATTGTAGCTGCTGGGTTTTCTGGGGCAGTAGGAGAAGGTGGTAGTGGGTAAACAGCCCAGGAGGTTGTGATCTTAAACAGTTTAGAAAGAAAACAGAATTGAGCAAATGAAGGAATATAAGTGGAATAAGGATAAATGAGAACACAAAATGTGCAGCACTCTGTAGCTGAAAGAATCTGGCTCGGAGGCTGAGGACCAGGGTTTGTGTCCTACCATTTCTCTTACTCTGTGTGTAAGACACCAGAGAGTGTCCTAAGTCTTCTCAGCTTCTCCATCTATAAAATGGGTCCAAAGCTTGAACTCCCAGAACAGCCATAAAGATCAGAAGAGAAAGGACCAGGTTACCTGGAGGCCTATCTCCTGTTCATTGGTCTAGGGACAACATAAGGGAGTGATTGGAGCTTACATGGTTTTCCCCTGCTAAGTGGGTTTGGAAAGTGCCCAATGCTTCCTGTCTCCCATCTTCAGAGATAATGTTTTAGTTACTTTTCTCTCATAGCTGAGACAAAAATACCCAATTCCCCAAATTAAGGCAGCAAAGTTTTATTTAGCTCATAGTTTGTAGAAGTTTCAGCCCATAATCAACTGGCTCCAAGGCAGGGTGATATGGTAGAGGAGCAATAATAGTTCATGGTAGTGAAAGGCTGCAAAAGCAAAAAGGGAGGAGTGTAAGAAAATATTATTTCTGTCTCTTGTATTGTATGTAGGTTACCCAACCTACTGTGGATGTAGCACTCATACCCATAATCCCAACATAAAAAAAAAAAAGAATCAATGACAAACTCTCAAAGCCCATACCCATGACTACATGAGCCTTTGGGGAAACATCTAGACAAAAACCATACATATAGTTGACTCTTTGTGTGTAGAGAAGTATTGTCCTCTGGCTGGACTTGCTCTGCAGCTGGAATCTTGAAGACTGTTGCTGCTTTCCCTGGAGCTGGGGTGTACAGGCCCCAGTGTTCCTGTATGAAAAGTCAGGGGTAGTCTGATTAGCTTTGGGGGGCCTTAGCCTAGTTGCCTGTGACAACACTTGGCCTAGGGAACACCAGCCAAGCTTCTCGGAAGAAGACTAGTGTTCCAGGATTTCTGGGGGATTGCTGAGGCTGTACAGAGGTCGAAGCATCTGACCCAAGGTCACATAGCTGTTTTGCTCCTGTGACTTTAGACTTTGAGCTCCCTAGGGCTGAGAGCTCTTGACTGAACTCTGTCTCCTTTTTGTCCTTGGCAAGTCTGTGATGTGGAGTGTATACCTCAAGTTAGCATATGTGGCTTTCAGTTCTGCTTCTATCTCCTAGGTGGCAGCAGCTCTGTGACTCTGAGCTGGCTACCAGTGTCTCTCAGTGGCACTTTCCTTATTGATAGAGAGGAAACAGTGACACCTATCTTAAGAAATTGGTGCAAACGTGTAATACTAATTATCATTTGCTGTGGACTTTTGAGGAGCAGCCACTTTGTAAGCACTGTTTCAGCAGTGAACCTAAGGAAGATGGCAGGACTGTGAGTTTACTGATGGGACCGTAAGAGAAGTGGCATTGCTACCCCAGGCCACACAGTTGCAGCTGTCCACACCAGCCACACTCAGAGGCTTGTGCTCATCTTTGACACCATATTTCCCCTCTGAGTGAGGTAATCTTGTAAAGACTGTTTGGTATGTGGCTGGTTGGATCTGAGCCTCACACAGCTGTGGTATTTACTGAGGGGATAGATAAAGATCACTGGAGCCCGGAAAAAGTGGGGATGGCAGCAGAGAAGAGATTAGCTAGCCCTATGTGTGCTTCACAGCTTCACAGGGCAGGCATTGATAAGTGCAGGCCTTGACATAGTTTGGATGGTAGGCTGGGGATACTTCTCCAGGTGCCACAGGTGGCAGAGGGTGGGCAGGCATGCATAGGGACCCTTCTCATGCTGCATGTTTATGCTGCATAGTTTATGAAAAACTGTGGATTATGCCTCTGTCTTGGAAGTCATCATTGGACACTCCCTGGGTTCTTCATACTTCAGGGAACCTTGGAGAACTGTCCCCCATACGGAGTATTGATTGTCAGTGCATCAATACTTAGATGACACAGCTAAGACATTGAGTAGCACATGTGTGATGCTTGTGTCAAGGCTGCCATTTCTAGCAAGACCCTAGAGTGGGCTTCCTGGGGTGTCAGGGCTGCTGTTGAGGCAGGAGTAGAATGTGAAAGAAAAGAAGAAGGGCTGAGGTAGTGGGATGTGTCAGAGGGCTCATCTTTAATTTTGTCAGAGCTCATTGGCCAACACTGTCCCCTTTTTCACATTTTTAAAGCGTTCTGTGGTGGCTGCTCTCATAGAACATCATTGATGTAGATAGTGTTGGAACCTTGCCTCCTAACCTGCTTCTGAGCAGGTAGCATGCTGTTCCCTGTATATGATTTGAGATCTACAAAGCACTGAGTCTACTAGGGTGAGCAGGTCTTTGTCCCCCTGTACCCCTTCTTATACTAGGGTTACCTGTTGGCCTCAAAGGCTCAGATGTGGCTCTGGAGGGTCCCTCCCCTCCTTCCTCTCCAAGGACACTCCAGTCTGGACTGTCTAGCCCACAGGGCCCTGTCCCACCTGCAAAGGCACTCTGACCACTGTTCATACTGCTATCTCTGAATGTGGTCCGCCCTGCTTGGGGGCTGCGAGGGAGAACCTGATGGCTCTCTCTAGAGCCAAGGGCAGGCTTAGGGTAAGGTTTAAGGCTTTTGGAAAGACTCCCTTTCCACGTGCAGAAAGGCAGGGTCTACATGACCCTCCCCTCCACAGGCCTAAGCACAGCTGCCCCAGTTGTTCCTGAGTCCACAGAGCCAGCTGTTGCTGCAGCGGAAAGGTGTGACTGCTGCCATGTGCAGCTTATTCTGCTGGTGTGACGTTTGCAAACAGTAATTTTTAACCATGTTTTTGAATACCATGTCCACTTGCAGCAGGTTGAGTGCTCTGCACCAACTCTGCTTCATTGCTCCTGTCCTTTCATTGTCTTCCCTCATCTTCATCTTTCTCCTGTCTTCAAGAGGAGGAGAGTGTTCCTTTGCCGCACCCCCCCCCCCATGCTACTTGGAGTTTACAAAGCACTTCTTATCTCTCCTGTTTTCCCTTTTCTGCAGTTAAGAAATCTGGGTGAGCTGTCCAGGGGTTGTGTTAGAGGGTGCTGAGCTGATCTCGAACCCTGGCCTGGAGTCTGCATCCTTTCCTGTTCTTGGTTCCTAAACTCTCACTATCAGTCTGGCATGTCAAACTCTTCCCTAGCATCCCTTATAGTCTTCTCCTGCCCCAGGGGACACATGGGCTGAATAGTCTACAGCTGCCAGTGGTGGTTTATGGCTTTCGTCTGTTCCCATGGTCCCCTTTGTGAATGTCACTGAGTTTCTCAACCAAGCCCCCACAAGTGCAGCTTCCCAGAAAATCTTGCCACCTCTCCTATGCTTTGTGTGCTAAGTCTTGACTGGGAGTTGAAAATCCTGGGTTTGGATTCTCAACCCAACACTCTTTTATTCCCTGCTCTAGGGTTCCTAGAGGAACCTGGAGGGCACTTTGTGGGAAGTCAGCAGAAAGAGGCCTTTGGGCAGCAGAGCAAGTACACCCCTTGGTGCTGTGTGTCATGCAGCCATGATCCCTGGTGCTGGTTGTATATTCAGTCGTGGTGAGTTGTGATTATTTTGTTTAATGTGATGTGATGGTTAAGCCATCAACTTCTTGGCCTGGCGTCAATTAGGGCTTAATAAAGAACTGAGTATGTCTGGATGGGTCACTGAAGTTCAGTGAATTTGGAGTCTATATCTGGTCCTGGTGGACCCCTTATTCTCTGGTACTGTTCCTTTACTTGCTTCCTGGCCATCATGAACTAAGCAGCTGTGATCTGCCACACTCTTCTGTCATGCTATTTCTGCTTTGGAGCAACATACTGTGAACTGAATCTTTTGACAGATAAACCTTTCTTCTGTTAAGTTGCAGGTATCATATATTTTGTCCAGCGGTGTAAAAGCTAATACACATAATGACCTCCAGTTTCATCCATTTTCCTGTGAATGACAGGATTTTATTCTTCTTTATGGCTGAATAATACTCTGTTGTTTATGTAAACTACATTTTAAAATTTATTCATCTGTTGACAGACACAAGGGCTGACTCCATATTGTTATGGTTTTTGTCTAGATGTCCCGCCAAAGCCTCATGCAATCATAGTGAGGACTTTTTCAGAGGTGGTTGACTCTAGAGTGTGTGATTGATACAGTGCTAGAATTAAGGGTGGATGACTCTGACTGAAAGCATCATATCATAGTGATATATGCATACCTATGTTTATAGCAGCACAATTTGTG
>NDGN011557754.1:5939-17810 GCA_002564285.1 Tympanoctomys barrerae | reverse complement strand
AGAGAGAGAGAGAGAGAGACAGACAGACAGACAGACAGACAGACAGACAGACAGACAGACTGTCCTAGTGCTGCTAGGCCTCTGAGCATGTGAACCTAAGTGGGGATCCTAAGGCCAGGCAGCCTCTCCTCCAGGTACCCGGAGTCAGATACCCAGAGCGGTGGCATGAGGCTGGGGCAGAACTGTGGTGGTGCTGCTCAAGCTGTACCTCTTCCTTGCTGGATGGCTCGCTTTGCAAGCTGCTTTCCCTCCTAGTGCATCCTGCTGTAGGCCACCCCTCGCCACTCCCTCAGCTCCCTCAGATGGCCAGGTGAGGATTAGTTGCCTTAATCCTTGTGGGGTGGTGTCCAGCACACAGTAGGGGTTATGTGTCTTAGCTGTGTGTATTAGACTAGAGTTTGGAGGCTGACAGACCTGGAATGGAAGGCTGGCTCTGCTTCCAACGTCCTATTTGCTGTGTGACCCTGTGTGACCCTGGGTGAGACACGTGACCTTTCTGATGTGTGGCTGCCGTGAAGTGAGGAAGGCAACTTCCTCAAGGCCAGTGGAGGCTGAGATAAGAGTTGTGGATGGAATCACAGCACAGGAGGTTAGGACACAGGTCCTAGCATCTAATGACACAATTCTTACACACATGCACACATGCATGTGTGTGCATGCACGCGCACGCGCACACACACACACACACACACACACACACCCTGGTTAATGCTAATACATCACAGCGACCATGAATAGCCCTTTTGGTTTATCAGACAGTAGGGACGGAGAGGTCATTTATGCCTGAGCACAACACTCACAGCCTCATTTGCTGAATTTGCCAGAGTCCCACAGGTGAGGTGAGCAGAGCCCCTAGGCTGGGCATTGACCCAACTCCACACCTTGGCTTAGCCAAGGCAAACTTGTGTGACCTCAGAGCTGTCACTGCCCCACTCTGAGCCTCCTTTTCCTCATCAGCAAAAGGAGGATTTGGGCCACCCTCAGAGTGCCCTGCAGCCCTGCTGTGAGACCTTGAGGGACAGGGCCAGGGGCAGAGACAGGCTGCTACACAGAGAGCAGCCTGGGAGCAGCGTCTGTTGGGTCTGGGTGCGATGGGTGTGGGTGTACATGGGTGAGTGTGTGAGTGCGGTGCTCCAGGACTGCATGTTAGTGTGAATGTGAGTGTGCATGTGTGTGAGCAAGAGTGTCTGGCTCTTGGTGGAGCATGTCCTGCAGGAGCCCCAGAGCGCAGGGCTGGAGCCACCCTCTGAGCTCCTTGTGGACACCCAGCCTGGGGTCCTGCAGCCTCAACAGTCAGGCTCAGCAGGTCCTTGAGCCACCTGGCCATGCACAGATCTCTGGGTACAGAGAAGACCCAGGTGGGTCTCTGTCCTTGGCAGGTCACACAGTCGGTCTCCTGCCCTAGCAGGGACCTGGGCTCGTGGAGGAGTTAGCTGTGGCCACCGCCTATGGAGGGAACTGTCCTCAGAAGCACAGCAGCCCTGTGCTTGGAGCAGCCACAGGGTCACCCTGGCAGGTGGCCAAGGAGACAGTCACCTCTAGCCGAGCTGCAGACCAGGGCCATGTGCCATCCTGTGGGGGAGGAGAACCCAGAGAGGAAGCCAAGCCCAATGGAAGGGCATGCTGCCACCAAAGCCATCTGTCATCTCTGCCTCCAGAAGCAGACTTAGGTGGTCGACACCGCAAGCGACCAGGCTTGACCATCCCTGAGGAAACCACCTTCCCTGTGGGTAACTGGAAATCAGCTGTCAGTGAAGCCCTGCAGCAGGGGCGCTGTTCCTCCCTAGCCAAGCCCATGTTTACGTGAGCCCTGGCTTGGCATCTCTGCCCACACACTTACTTGCTGTGTGATTTCATAAAAGGCACTCTGAGCCTTAGTTTATTTATCACAAATAACATTTCCCCCCCAAAAAAAATTAAGAACTTTTTTTTAGAGTAGCTTTCGGTTCACAGAATCAAGCAACCCCCTCCTTCAGTTCTGAGCATAGAACCCAGGGCCTTGGGCATACTGGACAAGCTTTCTACAACTGAACTATATCCTCACCCCTCAAATAACTTCTTTATGTAACACCTCATGGCTTACAAATGTATCACTTTTAATACTTATTCACTGGGTGCTGACTATGTGCCAGGTCCTGCTCCAAGAACTGGAGACTGCAGTGAAAGAAATTCAGATCGCCACCCAGGGAAACTAGCATCCAAGGGGACTGACTGACAGGTGATGAGCAGTTAAAACAGTAGAGCAGGGTAGGGCATCAGGGCATCAGAGTGTCAGGGAGAGGAGAGGGCAGGCCATTGAGATGGGGGGAGACAGCTCAGAGGGCCATGAGTTGGCTGTAGTGGCGAAAGCTATAACCCCAGCTCCTGGGGAGGTGGGGGCTTAGGCAGAGGACCACAAGTTTAAAGCCAGCTTGGGCAACTAAGGTGGACCTATCTCTAAAGAGGGCTGGGGCTGGGGCTCAGTAGTAGGGCTCTGCTGGGTTTGATCCCCAGTACTGCAGGAATGAAAGAAATGATCACGTACAAGGGCTTTAATCAAGACTCAACCAGACTGAGGGTCTCATGAGTGAATTAGGCAGTCTGTGGACTGGACTGGCAGGTGGCATGTCCACTCTCAGCAGTGGAAACCGACACAGCCATGCTCTTCTGCTGCAGATGTGGGCGACAAAGTAGGGCGGTGTCAGCCCCGCTTCACAGCTGCTGCAGTTACCTCCAAATATGTACACTCATCTCGACTTCTGCATGACAGCAGTGGCCAGACCTGCCACTAGCTTGCCTTATATAATGGGTTAATGCAGAAACATACACATCATTATATAATACATTTGTCTTTAAAATACTTCAATAGTGGTACTTCAGTGTAATTGTTTTCCTTTTTTTTTCTCTCACAATCCTACACATTATATCTTAGTTGGAAACACTCTGAAAAGAGTCCATAAGTTCCTAATCCCAGCCAGGGTAGGAACCTGCAGTAAGGCCAGAGGTCATTGTGGGACCCTGGCTGCTTCCTGAAGGGACCGGGGAGTCACTGTAGGCTCCAGAAAAGGAGAGTAGTGGGTGGTGTTACCCCAAGAGTTCTGTCCTGTGGGTGAGGGAACAGGAGTGAAAAATGGCCAAATGTAGCAGGGACAATGCTAGGGGCCGTGGCCAAGTGCTGTGGCAGACAAGGCCCGGGTGGGAGGCAAGGTCAGCCTCTACTGCATGCTTCTCCCCTGTAAGCCTGGGGGTCAGGACTGGCTCTAAGCATGACCAGACATGGGCCTCTTTGCTCGGAGGGCTAAAGGCTGGATGAGGGCCCCAGTGGCCCATCTCTGTTGGTGGCAGAATGGGCAGAGTGGGGTCAAGGGACTTTGCGCCAGGCTTGTTGCAGGGAGCTAGGGATGCCAGGAAGGGCGCTTCCTGGTAGAGACCACAGCGTACTAAGAGCGAGGGTTCACGGAGTACTCCTGCTGCACCGGACACTGTCCGAGGGCTTCACATGTATTAACTCACTTAGTCCCTACAAACCCCAAGTAATGTGGGCCCCTAGCAATCTCCTCATTTTACAAAAGAGGACACAGGCAGAGATATTAAGTTACCTGCCCAGAGTCACACAGCAAAGCCAGCAAGATAGCTCAGAGGACTAAGCAGCTGCTTAGGCAAGCACAGGGACCCAAGTTCGATCCCTGGCACCACATGCCGTGCTGGCCACACCCTTGGGCATGCTGAGCTGGCCACTGAGACAGGGTGTGGTGGTGCACACCTGTAATCCCAGCACTGGGGAAGCTGAAAACAGGAGGATCACTATAAGTCCAAGCTGTGTAGTGAGACCCTGTACCAAATATATATATATTTCACACAGCTAGCAAATAGCAATCTCAGTTTCTAAAAAGCTGGCAAGTGTGAGAACAGAGGGGTGTACAAAAGGCAGTGGATACAGACAGGAAGGGCCATTTTCCTGCCTGGAGAGGGAAGCAGCCAGGCAAGTTGTATCACAAATCCAGTACACTTTTAATGTGTATAATTAATTACCTAATTAACTAATTTAACAGTACTAGGTACTGAATCAGGCCATTCACACTGAACTGCATCCTCAGCTCTTTAATTCTTTTGTTGTTTATACTAAGAGAGGCCTGGCTAATTTGCCCAGGCTGGCAAATGAACTTGCCATCTTCCTGCCTCAGCCTCCAAAAATACTGGGATTTCTGGCATGCACCACCATGCCTGGCTTCTAGGGCATTTTCCCACTGAGGAAATGGAAGGGCAAAGTGGGTCAGATTGCACAGCTAGTTAGGGAGGTTGCCAGTACTACAGCTTTGTCTGCTTGGCTCCCTATCTTTGTCCCTCTCAGCCTCAGGGCTACCCCCAGAGGCAGACAAGGCTGAGGCAAGAAGCACACTCAGGTTACTTGGCACCCAGGAGCCTCCTGCAAACCCAGTGACCCCAAACTGTCACTTGTGATGGTGCTGCTCAGATGCTGCTGTGTAAAGTGTGGTGGTTGGCATGTGATTGTGTGTGATATTATTTGATCCACAGCTCTGGTCAGAAAGGCCCTAACCTTACCAGCAGGGAAAAGTGAGACCTAGAGAGAGGCAGCAGGGTGGGCCTGAGCCTCGGATCTGGCTGACCCCTCAGCCTGTGTCTTATAGCTGCACCAGCACTTGCTGAGCACATCCTGTGCACCGGGTGCTACTCCAGGTGATCTGCAGGTGTCCTTCTGTAAAGTCTCTGTGCAGAGGTACCATTATGGTTCTCCATGACAGACTGGGTAATGGAGATAGGGGAATTTAAGCTACTTGTGGAGGAGGACCCAACTAGTCAATGGCAGAGCTAAGCTTGAAACCCAGCCTATCTGTCCCCAGAGATGGGGCTCTGACCCCTACACTGTCCTGCTTCCCTATGAGTCTGGCATGGCCCCCGGTGCCTAATGAACTGCCATCTCACCTGCAGGTGAGCTACTTATTGCTATTAATAGCTCATGTGCCATTAAGGACAAGCTTCTCAGTAAGGAGCCTGTGTGTGTGCAAGCAGGGCCTGCAAGGTGGAAGGAAGGCGAGGACCTGGCCTGCTAAGCTTCTACTGCATGCCAGGCACTGAACATAGGCCTGTGTCCTCTAAAGTCCCCAGGAATTAAGCAGGGAAGCATGCAACTCCCTGCTTTTCAGGTAAGATGATGAAGCTCAGATAGATGAAGTGACTTAGCCTCGCTCACTTACCCAGTAAGCAGCAAAGATAAGACTGGAACCCAGGCCCATGTGAGGGCTGAGCCTATGCCCTCTTTGCCAGGCAGCACTGCCTCTGAAATCCACCATGGGCGCCAAGCAGGGGAGGGCCAAGTAGAAGAAAACAGACAGGGGAGCTAGGAGGATGCTCAGGCTAGCTGGGTGGAGATATAGTCAAAAGTAGGTTACAGTGGGAGCTTCGTGAAGATGCAGTCAAGTGTAGGGGTGCAGTGGGTGGTTCCTTCTCTGACTCTAGGGCCACCCAAGCCCTGAGCTCAGACTGAAAGGAAATGTTCTATGAGGGAAGAGCAGGAGGCTCCCACTGGGGATGGGGATGGGAGATGCCTTCCTCCTGCCCTTCTGTGTCCAGGCCCAGCCACTGGGGCCCAATTCTTGAATGTCTGGATGGAAGGAGGTTCTGGGATCTGATTCATGTGCAAATGCTCTGTGTCTTACACAGGGCCTGGCATGCAGTTGGAGGTCAGCAAGTATGTGCACAATTATGGATGAGTCCCAAGATGACCTTGGGTGACACTGGCTCTTTGTCACTTAGCATTGTGTGTCTGTGCATGCACTGGGGATTGAATTCAGGGTCTTGCACATGCTAACCATCAGCTCCATGCTGCGTGGCACTCCATCCCACTACTAGCACTTTAATGGCATCATAACATCATTATTAACAGAGCTGTGGCCTTATCCAGGCAGCAGCAGCAGCAACGCTTTTTAGGTACCATGTTATTCCATCTCCACAGTGGCCTTCTGAGGAAGTGACCGCACTGGCCCCATTGCACAGATTTTACCACTGAAAGTCTGCAGAGGCAAAGGGACATGTCCGCAGGTTCACAGTGAGTGAGGGGGAAGATCGCTCCCTAAACTGGGCTATTTGAAGGTGGCCAGTGGCCTGCTGGAGAGCCAGTGCCTGGACCAGGCCACAGAGGTAGGATCTCTGGGGCCAAATTCAGCAGGCGTAGTCTTAACTGGGAGCCAGTAAATTCTAATCTATGCTCACCAAGTTCTGCTGTCCCTTCCACATTTGCAGCCCTAGTGAGAGGATTAGAATTCCAGGTGGCTACTATCACTAGCATTATCATATTTTGCACATGACAAGACGGCCTGGACCAATACTCAAAACCAAGTCTTGAGGTTCCAAAGCTTTTCCATGCAAGGAACCTGTCTTTCCATCTGGAAAACAAGCGAATGGAACAAAGGCTCTGCTAAGGAGAGAAGTCAGGGGTCAGGTGCGGCTTAGGCCCCAGCACAACCCCTTCTGGGCTCTGGCCATGGTGCTGAACTCATGCACCGGAGAAAGGACTGGGAGGGAGACCTCCCTAGAGGTGCTGGGTCTTACAGGCAGTCGGGCCCTGGCCCCACACGCAGGAAGCGGGAACCCTGATAACTCAGCACCAGGCTGATTTCCAACTCCCCTCCACCCCGCCCCCACTCCCCTCGGCCTGGAGGGTTTCAGGGGCCGCAGCAGGCTTTCCGTGCAAAACACAGCAGATCTGAGGTTCTGGTGGGGCTGGCCTGAGGTGATGTGTTCTTTCCTTCGCTCCTCCAGATAGTGGGGAGGGGGCACGCTGGGGACAGGCATTCCCAGCCCCAGCCAGAGAAGGGCCCAGCCAGGACAGAGGGGCATGGAGCCTTGCCCCTGGAGGCTGCGTGTCCCGGACAACAGCAGAAGGCAAGGCTGCAAGTCGGACCCTTGGGAGCGCTTCTCCTGCCGGCGCCGGCGCCCCCGCCCCATGCCGTGCCTTTCCGGCGGCATCCCTTCCCTTCCCCTTGCCTTTGTCTCTCCTCCAAGCCCCCCACGCACCGGGTCTTCCTGGGAGGGAAAGGGGAGGAATGGAACCGGGAGCTCCGCTCTGGGGCCCAGGCAGGGCCATCCCAACCCCTGCCTGGGACGCAGGTCCCCGGTCCCTGGGACCCCCGGTCTCGGAGCCCCGCGCGTTCTACCTTCTGCGAGCTGAAGGACTGGGTCCAGTGGTACAGAACCAGGCTCTCCTTGGGCCAATGGGCGGGGCTGGCCGCCTCCGGCGCGTCGGGGGCCTCGGCCGGCTTGGCCGCATCGCTCTCCAGTGCCGAGATGGGCCACCAGCTGCAATTGGTGGGGGTCAGGTTGTTGGGGGTCGCCATGGCGGCCGCGATCCGAGAAGGAAGAAGGCGGCTCCGGCGGCGGCGGCTCTCTCGCCCAGCATCACATGGCCTCGCCGAGCCTGTCCCTCTCTTTCCCTCCCCCCTTCCCCGCGAATGTCATTACTCACTGGGCGGTGGGGGAGGGGGCGAGGGGGATCCCGGGAGCTCCGTGCTCCTCCCACCCCGCCTGCGCCGCCGGACCTCGCTGCGGGCACCGGGAGGTGCGAGGAGCCGGGAGCCGGCCGCGCCCCCCAGAGCGCCTGCCGCGGTCACCTGCCGCGGACTCCACCATTACAAACACAGGGCGTCTCTCCGTCCTCTAAGGAAACTCCTCCTTAGATAACTGACAATACAGAGCTCCTGTCCTTTCAAAAATTAGTGTGGGAGATAGCTGGGCTTCTTTGAGGCTATCATTTTCTTTTGTTCTGGAGGTCCTCAAAGGTTAGAAGGAAACATTTAATGCTTAATTTAATAAGCACAAGGCACCTATTATGTGCCCCGGAGTCCTGCTCTGTGGGCTCTGCAACTCTCAACCATTGAACCTATATTTTACCGAGAAGGAAACTAAGGCACAGAGAGTAAGTGACCTTACCCAAGGTCACCCAGCCACTAAATGGTGGAACTGAGATGCAAGCCTTGGCAATCTGGCTCCAGAGTTCGTTTTTTTGTAGCCAGAAGGTCTTGACATTATGATAATGTAAACAGCGACACAGCAAAGGTATTCTCTTCTGGAGCAACCTACACGCATCATCTCATTTTGTCTGTACAATAAGCGCTTTTCCCCACAGGGACGATGAAACCTAGAGACGTGTCTGTCTAAGTCACACCTGTACTCAGGAGACTGAGACACAATTAGAGAAGTCCAAAGACAGCTTATAATGTCTTTGCCTTGGGTGACCCCCCAAATTCCTGGGAACTTCATCTGAAGATCCTTAGCATGCCTAAACTTCCCTGACTAAATCACCATGTTTTAATCTACCGTTGAACAAGCACAGTTCTTGAGACAGTAGGTGGAGAGGGGTAAGTTCTGAGGAGTGCACCATTAGGCCATGCTGTTATTATGCCGTCCTGTCAGAGTGCACTTACAAACCAATGCGACTATAACATCGTTGTAATAATTTATGGGAACACCACATGTGGTCCATTGTTGACCAGATGTCCTAATGCAGTGACACCTAGGCACATCTCCCAGGCTGTAAGCAGGGCCTGTAAGAAATTAGCGTCCTTCCTTCTGCTAGGTAACAAAAGTTCTGGGAGTCAGGGGTTTCCCTTTTTGCCATGGCTGCCAGGAAGCTTGGAGCTACATTTTCTATTAAGCTCCAGTTCTTACACTAGTTCAGTAATTTGTCTTTGTCACTCTTTTATGATTTTTTTCCTTCTTTTTCTTCAGGGTATCTTGCTCAATAAGTTACAGAGACATGGTATCTCTTGAGGGAAAAATACAAATATATGATTACAGGGAAACCTTAGACATTGTGATAAAGGTGTAAAATTTGGCCTCTTTATTTTGAATCTGAGTTCCAGAGAGCCTGACTCATAACAGTCATGTTCATACATGCATCCAGTCTCTTGACTAATGTTAACTATGGGCCAGTGTGGGCAGGCATTGAACTGCTATGGCCCAGCGGTCCAGAGATAAATGCTACCTGTCCCTTGTATCGCTCACTTAGCCATACATCTCAGGATTTCTTGACAACACAAAAGATCTACCCCACACTTTATGTTTCTGCTATATGGACAAACCATAAAAATTAACACAACAACTCCTACTGACAAACATACTGTTTCTAATTTTTTTGTTACAAAAATAAAGCTGTGGTGACTTACTCATATATCTTAACACATCTGAGTACAATCGGCATGTTAAATTCTGAGTCAAAGAACATATCTCTGTCCAAGGTCCCAGCCAACGCTCCTACCAAGAATCTAGGAAAATGGCCATTTCTTCATACGGCGTGCGCCAACACAGCATACTTTTAATGATTTTGGTTTCATTTTTGTCTTTTGTAGTGCTGATGATCTAACCCAGGGCCTCTACCACACTAGGCAAGCCTCACGCTGAAGTACAGTCCCAGCCCGACCCAACAACATTTTCAACAGTTTTTCTTTGTGTATTTATGGGTGAAAAATGGCATCTCTGCTTTTCTTCATCTCTCAAACATATAACAAAGCTAAGAAAGTATGGAGTCAGAACTCATATATCCAGCACTTACACATAATCATTAAACTTTGTCATATTTGTTTAATTGGGGAAGTGTAACATTTTGAAATAAATTACAGCCATTACACTATTTCTCAAGCTAAATATTTCACTATTAGATATGTCATAAAGTATTAGCAAAGTTTATATCTAACACAGGTTATTTTCCTATATAAAATATTTTAAAACAAAACAATAGCACCAGGGGTGGTGTACATACCTGTAATGCCAGTACTCTGGAAGGCTGGGGTATGAAAAATCAGAAGCTCTAACACAGCCTGTGTAACTTAGTGAGACTTCCTCAAAACAAAAGGCTAAAAAAAGAAAGTAAAACAGTCTGTGGTGTAATTCAGTGCAAAGGTTCTAAGTACAATCTCCAGTATTATCTAAAACAAATAGCGTTAAGAAATGCATTTGGTTCAGTGATTTTGACCAGGATTCAATCAAGGATTACACAATTTTTTTTGTTACATCTCTTAAGTGGTTTTTTAAATTCAGAATGGTTCTCCTCCTCTTTTTCCTCCATGAGCTACACCCAAGCATCCATTCCTATTATATCTTTTTTAAAAAATGTATTTGGTACAGGGTTTCACTATGCAGCTCAGACTCATAGTGATCCTCCTGTTTTCAGCCTCCCCAGCAGTGGGATTATAGGTGTGTGCCACTGTGCCCAGTCTCAGTGGCTACCTCAGCGATCCTGGGAATGGCTGTTGTGGCATGTGGTGCTGGGGATTGAACTTGGGTCCCTGCACTTGCCTAAGCAAGCACTTAGTCCTCTGAGCTTTCTCACTGGCCCTCCTGTTGTGTCTCATAAACAAGGATAGGTTAAACATTATGGGGGAAAGAATTTAATGGCTACCTCCTGGTGGTGCTGGGTGGTTGAAGTTACTTCCTATCACACACAGTATCTTAGTGTCACACTACTGATAATACTAAGTTTGAGCGTGGAGTTAAGGTGGTAACATATCTCTCCCTGGTAAATGTCTAGTTCTCCTCTCTGGCTAGCACCTTTAGATGTCCAGGCCCTTAACCATTGATAACCTTGACTGGGTCATTGATTGGGAGATTGATGGTTTTCTAAGTTTGTTCTTTCTTCTGCGTTTCTCACCTGGCATTCTTTTCTTGAATTTCATTAATTATAAGTAAATTTATCAACTTTTCAAATGTTTAAAAGACATTTTAATTTCTTTCCCAGTGAATTGCTTGTTTCCACGGGGAACCTGGACAGTTATATTGCAGTGTGCTGAAGGCTGTGGCTGGGATGAGAAAAAGGTGCAGGGCAGCTGGGAAGGAGCAGTGGAGGAAGAGCTCTTTCTCTTGAGAAAATGCTTCTAAAAGCCAGCATTTGCTTTCTTACTCTGTCCTTTTAAGTCAAACCCTCCCATGGATACCAATAGGATAGTTATTTAGGATGAAAACTCTCTAACAAAAATAATTTTAGAGGGCCAGGAAGATAGCTCAGTGGAATAAGTGTTTGCCTGACAAGCACAAGGTCCTGAGTTCGATCCCTGGTACCACAAAAAAAAAATAATAATAATTTTAGATACAAAAGTTCAAATATGAAAAGATGCACCTATATTTATTAAGATTCCAAACCAGGACACCTCATATAATTTAATCATGGGCATAAGAGGTATCTCCAAAGAAGGTATAAAAGAGGCAGTGCTCCTCAAGACCCGAAGTTTCCCAAGAAAGTAAAGATCATCCTTCTCTTCTCTTCTCCTTTCCTCTCCTCCCTTCTCCTCTCCTCTCCTCCTTTCTTTTTTCTCTTCTCTGTTCCCTTCCTTCCATTCCCTTCCATTTTTCCCTTTCCCTTTGATCTTCTTTCCCCTTCCCCTTCCTCTTCTCCTTCCCTTTCCCCATTCTTTCCCTTCTTTTCCCTTTCTTTCCCTTCCCTTCCCTTCCCTTCCCTTCCCTTTCCCAGTGTGGGTAACTGAACCCAAGCCTTCCACAAGCTAGGCATGCTCTCTTGTCACTGAGCTATATTACCAGCCCAAGCCTGTCATTTTTAACAACACCATGAAGACTAAGAAAATAGCTCAGTGGATTAAAGTGCCTGCAAGCAGGCACCGGGGCCAGGAGTGTGATCCCCAGGCCTACCGTGCTGGCCCCGCTCCCAGGGCGCACTGAGATGACAATTGAGACTGGGTGTGGTAGCGCACACCTGTAATACCAGCTCTTGGGAGGTTGTAAACAGGCAGATCACTATGAGTCTGATCTAGTAGTGAGACTCTGAAGACCCTGTAGACCCTTTCCTAAAAAATAGAAAGAAAGAAAAAAAGGAAGGAAGGAAGGAAGAAAGAAAGAAAGAAAGAAAGAAAGAAAGAAAGAAAGAAA
>NDGN011557753.1:0-14642 GCA_002564285.1 Tympanoctomys barrerae | reverse complement strand
CTCTCTCTCTCTCTCTCTCTCTCTCTCTCTCTCTCTCTCTCTCTCCCCTCTCTCTCCCCCTCCTTCCTCTGTCCTTTCCTGCCTCCCTTCCTCTCTTCTCTCTCCTCTCTCTCTCTTCCCCCCTCTCTCACACCCTCATCATGTACCCAACTCCATACCGTTCCTGAGTAGCAGCTGGTAAGGAGCAAGGAGTACCACAGAGGAGGAAAGAGTAACCCATCTGTGGACCTGTGGAGAGAAACAAGAAGAACTAAAATGGTTGAAGTTAAGGCAGTTTATATAGCAGGGACAGATACTTTTATTTAGCAAAATGGCTTTTCTTCTGGCTGGAAGATCATGAAAACTATGTGTTTGTTACAAATTTCAGGTAGAACAGAAAAATCAGCAGCCTATAGAACATGTAAAAAACAGAAAGAGAAAGAATAATTGTTTTTGTGTTCACAGTAGGCCAATTCCAGCTTGTTCAATTGGCAGCTTTTATAATATTGCTTTAAATAAAAGTTTCTAAGGGTGATTTTTAAAATGTTATTCTATTTTATGCATTTATGAAAACCACTATGAGGAAAATCTAATTTTTTTTTGAAATATCGTGAATACTTTCAGAAGTATGTCCTCTGTGCTCATTGGGGGAACAATAGGGCAGTCCCAGTGAAGGAATATTTTCTACGGAAAAGACATGCTAAGGGAAGGACTGCATCAGTGGAGATCCAGGGTGCTATTAAGCCCATATTTCCCGCCACTATGAATAAAAATTATGTGAGAACACCAAAAGGAAAACTAGCTGTACTTCACATGTTATCATTTGCTATTTAAGAGGTTCTGAATTTTAATCATCAGCTTGAAAAGAGGAATCAAGCCATTCAGAGCTGGAGCCTGGGCCATTCAAAAAGAAGGTAGAAATGGCATCGCTATTAGAGAACCTTTCAGTTTGCATTTCAGCATAGATATTTGTGACTGTGTATATTTTTCCCAAAGTAAGTCATCTATACGATAGGCAGATTTTTAAAATTTTATAGGTCATAGATCACTGTGTTTGCCAGCAGCATGTGGTGTTGTTTGTTTGCATTTTATCTATATTCTTTTTGTTGGTGTCTTACAGTTGTATCAGTGTATAATTGACATTTCCTACCGAACATATTTAATAATAAAATTTAATAGAATTTCTACTATCAATGTGTTTAGCTTTTGAATGAAGCATTGTTTCTAGGTGTACCAAATAAAAAAATCATTGTGAATACCTAATATGTGCAACAATATGCTAATAATTTATCTTATTTTTGATGGCATTAAGTGAGCCATAAAAGGACTGCTTTGTTGGCATGACAGAAAGGTAAAGTTTTGTAATTATATATACACTCACAAAATTTTTCACAATTAGGAGGATGATGCCAAATGTATCAGATTTCTTTTCTGAGTTTTCTCTGATGCTCCTGTCTCACAAAGATCATAGTCATTATTATTCTGGAAAGGTTAGTATATTAGTTTATATTTGGTTTATCATTATCATTTAAATATTTGGAAACCTCGCATAATAATCTATATGTTCAAATTTCCTTGAAATTTATCTGGCCACATATAGTCACTTTCCTGCATGAAGCAATAGGCTGAAGCAGTACGGTCTTCCGTCTATAATCTCACCATTACTCAGGGCGATGCTTTGATCTGGTCAGGCAAAAAAACAATGTTAAAGACTAAATGGTTACTCAGCTTCCGTAGCACTCCCACAAAACCATTCCTCTAGGTCATAAATTGAATGGGAAGAGAACTTTAGTCCTTTAATAAATTATATTTTGCTACAAAATGAGACAAATGAGCATCTGAAGTCACACAATATGATTCTCTTTATTTGCAAAGAAAAGAATAATTCAGATAAGTAGTCTTGTTTATTAAATTTTTGTCTTGAGAGACACATAGATCAGTAAAGCATACTTTATAATGTGTCTACTGCTATACTAGATATTTTAATTCTTATACATTCAACAATCTAATACATAATATTTAGGTGAATTAATAAATTCAAGTGCTAAAGGCATGTTTTAAGTAATTTTATTAGTTATTTCCCCATGCCTAGGGCATAACACTGGACACTGACAACTACAAAGAGAAAAGTCTTATTTTGGCTTATGGTTTCAAAAAATCCAGACTCTGTAGACTGACTCCTAGGCAGAATGACAATAGAAGACAAATCTAGGAGTCAGATGAACACTGGTGGGAAGAGAGAAAGGTTCAGAGGAAATCTGCTCAACTCATGGCAACCACGTTGTAGAGAGAAGGGGAGGTGGGGAAAAGAGTCCACCCTTCTAAGTCACACCCCAGTAGCCCACCTCGGTCAACCATGCTCCACTTCCTAACAGCACACTGGGCTGCTAACTCAGCAGGGGGTTCATTCTCTGAGTGCAGCACACCTGTGATCCAATCACCTTCCCTGAACTGACCTCCAAATACGTGTAACTTCAGAAAGATAGTGGTTTAGACGTAAAAACGTGTCTAAACCACTATCTATTCCGTCTAAACCACTATCATTCATTCAGATACATTTTGATGAGCACTGGGCACAAACAGAGCATGACCCAATAGCTGAAGTGGACTCAGAGAATGTGAAGAGGGGTCCCCTTCCACAGAGGTACAGCCTGCTACGTACTATCTGAGATTTGCAGCCTTCTTGAAAAATCATTCCTCATGCTTTGGCGGTTGGCCAACTTATGCCAAGCCCAGTCTTTCCAATGAGAATTACCTAAGTGTGTGTGTGGGTGGGTGGGGAGTGACCCAGATAAAATGTATCTGACTTTGGTTTAATATGGTAATCTTGTATCATTTGGTTGCTTCAGAAATATATTGTACAAACTCGTATAGATACCTGAATAGAAATGCTTTTTTTTTTTTTTTTTTTTTTGGTGGAACCGGGGATTGAACTCAGGCCCTTGTGCTTGCCAGGGAAACACTTATTCCACAGAACCATCTCCCCAGCCCTAGAAATGCTTTTATTTCAGTTTAATTCCTTTAGAGTGAAGTGAATTTCTAAATTTTAATGCTCTGAGCTTATTATTTATTCTAGTTCCTGAACTTGGCCTGATGAGTGGTAGAAAGTGAAGAATGATGAGTGGTTCTCAAACCTGAAGTCCATGTGGCCCTCCAGCTGCCACTCCAGAAAGAGCAGCCAGGATTCATGCTTTGTTTGTTAAGTTCAAGAACCTTAACCTCCCATGTATATCCTCAGGGTTAGTGGGTGTGTTCTTTTACCCAGCCCATGAGATTACCAAATATCAATTTGGATAATGGCAATGACAGAATTATATCAAAAGAAAAACTGTATCAGATGTAGGAATACAGTATGTTCCATTGTGAAACACAATTATGAATAACAATAAAGATAATCTTATTGATTATGTAAGTGTTGCTGTGAGCATCTCCCATACAGTTCTTTCAGTCCTCACAGAAACTTTATGAGACTTGACAGTGCAGTGAGCTCATCAGACAGGTGGACCAACTGGGGTACAGAATGATTGAGTGACTTGTCCAGAATCATGGAGCAGAAGAGTGGTAGAAGTGGAATAAAGGCCAAACAGGAGTCCTTGAATCCATATTTGTAATTGCTATACTGTATACCTACAATATGAGAGCTGCCTTTCCATGCAATATTTTAAAAATAATTACTTCAAAGAAAACAAACCTTAGGGAATTAAAAAGTTTTAGAATTTCACTGTATCATTTTTATGTTGTTTTGTTTTATCCTATCAAGTTTAAATAAAACAGAGGCTTTATTCATCAAAAATGTCAAAACATAAGTAATCATATGTTTGCATTTTTCATAATAAACCATGGCCACTTTAGAAAGATTTTTTGGTACCTGAAACATGAACAAAAATGTAGCCAATAAAAAATTTTCTGCAAAAGTTAGAGGAGTAAGTTTAACGACAGTTTTTAAGTTGATTTTGTTGGACAGAAGGATTTTTAAATGGTGTTATTATTGACACAGGATAGATGATAATTAACTTCTCTGTATCGTCTGAAGAGTATTTATGCTTTTGCTCCATATGATAACATGACAGATCAAGGCTCAAGGTGGGAATAGTGACAATTTTTGAACTATACAATCAACTCATTTTAAGGTTACCTAAAAATAAGAGTATTTTAAGGAATTGAATTGGCAAATACTTAATTTTAAAGACACTTAACTATGAAAGTTCACAGCCTATTTAGCAGCAAAAATAGCAGCTTAAACTAGTCTTCAGATGAGCTCATGGGTCCAAGCCTAACTGTTATATTGCATGTCAACAGCTCTGATAGTAATGGTGTGAAACATCCCAGAGCTGGGGAGGCTGAAAATAGGGGGTTCACTATGAGTCCGAGCTGCAAAGTAAAACCTTGTACCAAATACATAAAATTAAAAAAAGTAATGACACAAAACAGACTCATGAAACATTACTATCAGATGCTATAACCAGGCATCAGCTGAAAGTGTTGGAAGGAAATGTGTCTCATGGGATAAATTGTTTATGAAATTTCAGACACACACTCTTCCTAATATGTGACTTTTAGGTCCCCTGCAGCATTATTTAGTGCCCCAAAATGTGCCCAACTCTATTTTTGTCTTCACTGTGGGGGTGAAAGAAGGCTTTTCCTCCTACCTCTACAAAAAGAGTCTGTAGATGATCTGTGCAATGCAAATGATAACTGGAAAGATGAACAATGCCTTCAAAGAACAGACGATGGCTTATGACTAAGATTCATCTAGTACTGGACCCTCACATTTTTCTGTGATGTAAGTGAAGTTTCCTGTTGTTGATGAAATAGCAGGCAGGAGACTAAAAGCAATTGTGTTCCTTTCTTTTTGAAAGGTGTGGTTTTGTAGCAAGTGGGAAAACTTAAGGAAAAAACCCTCTGCTGAATCCCAAGTACCTTTGATGTGAAATAAATAATCAGCATGCCAATTCTCTATATTTTTCTGTGATGTTTCCTGGACTCCTTCATCTTGATGAGATCTGCTAGTTTTCAATCTGAAGTCATGTCATCATGCTTTGATTTTTGCAGTGTGAAGCTCGACCACAAACTAGGCAAGCAAATATCATTAGTAAACTCAGCAAAGAAAAGTAAAAATAGGGCTATCATGTTTCAAGGTCAAGTTTTCTAGAAATTCTTAGAAGCAAAGGAAATTCTAATTTCTGGGCCTCTTTCTATGCAGAGTTGACACGGTTAGACAAAAGTGTGGCCAACGGTTTAGAGAAACATCTAGCAGCTACTCAAAAGCTGTGTTCCTAAACCAGAGATAAAAATGAGAAAAATCGAAGCAGAGAACGCAAACACTAAAAATGTGTTAAATCACAATAAACTCCAATTAAGCCCTCTGGGCTTTCAGAGCTGAATAGTTCTTTATGGGCATAGAATTATGTACCTCAAGGAGCCAACTTAACATCAAGAATAGACCTCTGTATCCCAGATGGGCAAAGTGTGTCTGGAGAGTCATCCCATCTTGATCCTGTCAGTCTGTTTTGCACAGGGCTGCTAACCCAGAGGTCAAGAGTCGGCCTTTATCCTAAAGCTCTGAAAGCTACATATGGTTGTGGTTGTGCTTCATCAACTATCTTTTAATTATGTTGCAAATTGCCAGACTCAGGTTTTGCACATATAAAAGGAGAATAATCATTCAATAGGTGTAGTTACACACATTAAATGAGCCAATACATGTATAAAGTTTGTATAGTGTTGATTTGTAATCTTGACAAAGATTCTATGCAAAGTCTAAGTTACTCAGTCTTAATTACTTATGATTGTAGTAGACTTCAGTTTTGTGAGAACAGGGAACACACCAGATGTAACTGATGCTGGAAACCAAGTGTCTACCACAGAGAAGGAAACGACTAGACACCGCCTACGATATATGTGACTGTGTAGGAAATGGGTATGCTGGGAAACTTCCTTTCATTGTACTCATTAGAGTGCTACTTTCCATTCATGTAGACATTTAGTTAATGCCTGGATCCTGCACTGATTGTAGGAGAAAACAAGGAGGCTTTTTCTTTTCTGTTCACTCATTGTCATCTTCTCAGCATGTAGCTCTGCTTGCTATATCATCTTTGATTATAAGCGTTTGTAGAATAAATTAACGTAGTGAGTTCTTCAGGGGATTAACATGAAGTCTTTTAAGTGGGCACTGAGTGTGCTTTCAGAAAATGCGCATTTCTTCAACAAATTCCCTGTGCAAGTATCCTGAGGGTGGAAGCTGCCTCCTTCAGTGCTGTTGCAGTGTTGTCATAGCAGAGAAAATACCTACTACATGTTACTGTTGTGATAACACCATTCCCAAACTCAGTGTAAGAAGTACACTCAATATCCTATCCAGAAAGAGCTTTGAAAAGAACTAAAGTTCTATTGTTAACTTACTTTTCATCTAAATTTGTTTATTTTAGAGAAAAAATAGGAACAATAAAGAAAAAAGTATTCCTTTTAAATTGATGCTTTGGAAAATCTTAAAAAGCTTTTTCTCCCTGGTACTCAACAAGGCTAAGGATATGACCAAGCTGGAGTAGAATGGCATGAATTATTCAGCAAGACAAGGAAAACAGCTGCTCCTCCACTCTGTCCCAAATCCTGAAGGGTGGAGAATTAGAGGGCAGCAGTAACAATACCAGGGGAAACAAAATGATGAATCATTGCCCTAAATCTCACAAGCTATGACATCTGCATTTAATTTGGTAACACAGTCTACAGTACCTTCCATAGCTAGGTAACAAGGACAGAAACCAGGAGGGACTTATGAATGATGTCTGGACTTAAAGACAAAGAGACTGAGAGGGCTTGAGATAGGAGAGCAACAGATAAAAAGAGCAGAAAGAGAGTCATCCATACTAGAAGACAGAAAAAAAAACATTCCAGGAATGTATAAAAACATTCAAGGAATGTATACAATATGGAGATAGGAAGAAAAATATATTCAGATTGTAATTATGATGTCATCCAAATAAAAAGACAGGCATTCAAAATTCATGTTTTTTAATTCATTTTACTTCTATGACCCAGAGGAAATTATGAAGTGTTTGGAATTAATCTGAGGTCCTGCAATGTCACATGTAGGAAGGTGCAAGGGAAAAGAGAAGGAATAGGGAAAGCTGTGGCTAACAGTACAGGTATAGGAGCTATAAAATCCTAGACACTTAGGACCTGGAAGCACTTTAGAGGTCTACCATATGGTCTTGATTGTCCAATTTGAGACAAGTCCAATTTTCCTCTCAATTAAAAGGACTTTTAGATGATGGATGTATTAACGGGCAGGGAGCAATCTGGAACCTATAAACCTGAATTTAAATCACCCTGAAGACTTTCTTACCACATCAGCTGCTTTCCAGTATTGAAAAGCAAGAGCATATGAATTAAGTCAGTGACTGGAAGAGAGCCCAAGTCGAAATATGGCACCTTTTTGGTGAAAGCAGCGCATGTGATCAGTGTCCTTATAGAGACAGCATGACTTGAGGTTAAGAATCTCAGTGAAGTTCATTTAACATTTTATAAAAATGTGAACTAAAAATGGTATGAAAGGACCATGGACCTTATAATACTTGCTGAAAATAATTGGAATTACAAAACTGAAACTCAGCCACTATAACCTACAAACATAAACACACGGATTACTACCTACTCACATATGCATTAACAAAAACCACTTAGATTTTCTCTTCTTAAAGCAGTGGCTCTCAAAGTCTTCCTAAGGGACATTCAGCAATGTCTGAAGACAGTTTTCATTGTCACAAATGGAGGAGGAGTCTTTGGCATTTGCTATGTAGCAGATAAGGACATCATAAAACATCTTCTGATGCATAGGGCAGCACACAACAGCATAGAATGTCTGGTTCCCAATGCCAATAGAACAGAAATTGAGAGACAATTGACAGAGAAGAATAATAGTTTGTCCCTAAATTATGAAAACCTGCCATGATTGTGCTAGATCCTGTGCTTGCTTATTTATAACTTTTACAACTAATTCTCTGAAAATTCTGCAAATGTCATTTGCTTTCAATGGGAAAGGAAACTTTGAGCTAATCAGTAAATTATTCAAATTCAGATGACTCTGAAGGAGAAAATGGATAGTAGCAAATCGTGGTGGGTGTCTGCACATGGTAAGCCCATAGATTCGCATAAGGAAGACCCTGTCTTAAAATAAAATTACTTTGATAAAAGGTATAAATTTTAATAATAGGCCCCAATGAAAGAAAGGAAAGAAACATTCAGTAGAGGGTGAAAAAACATGATTTGCACTGCAGGAAGATAAGAAATCTTTTTTATTCTCTACAAAAATACATTAAAATGGGTTTCTTCTACTTCTTGTTTGGCTGAAGCAGTATGACAATATAGAACCTTCTTCTGCATTTCTAAGCAAACTGTAAAAGCCAGATTTACACAAGAGTGAGAAACCAAGAGTGAGTAACTTGACAGTCACTCAGCTTAACAATCACCTATCTCATGACAAAGATTTGGCGGGTGAACAGAATAATAGTTGAGGTAAAGAGGAGCCTTTTCAGAGGACCAAATAAACTCTGTGAGCTATCCACTCCAGTGGTGGCCCTTATTTCTCACTCCAATCCTAGAGATCAGAAAGAGATGTTTCCCTGAGCTTGTGTGATACAAAGGAAAGAAACTGTAACTATACCATGTCTGAGAAATGCAAAAGAGTAGTGTTGGCACGGTTAGCCACTCAGCCTAAAGGAAGGTGGTTGTTGTGGTTCCTGTATATGACAACTAAACATGCATGAGGAAAGAATCTACTCAACAAGTTGTGCTGGGAAAACTGCAAACAGATATGTTTGCAAAATATTGAAATTCAATCCTTATCTCTCACCATGTACTAAATTAAAATAAAAAATGATCAAAGATTTAAACATTAAAACAGAAACATTAAACAGGAAAGGATGTTCTAAACAAAACCTCCACTGCACGAGAAATAACGCCACAAATCAACAAACGAGATTATGTCGCACTAAAAAGCATCTTTATGGCAAAATAAGTAATAGAATGAACAACTGAAGATGGTAAAAAAAAATTTCCAACTACTTTTTAGAGGATCAATATCTAGAATATATAAAGTACTCAAAAACAATAATCCATCTGAAATCAAAGATCCAGTCAAGACATGAGCAAGAGAAATAAACAGACACTTGACAGAGGAAAGAAAACAAATGGTCAACAAAGATATAAAAAAGTTCAACATATCGGGTAATTATAAAAATGCAAATTACAACAATGCTAACATTCTATCTCACTCCAGAAAGAATGGCAATCATTATGATATCAAACGCTAACAAATGCTGGTGTAGGTGTGGTGGAAAAGAAACGCTCCTTCACTGTTGGTAGAAATGTAGGTTAGTATAACCATTATGTGAGTCAGTGTGAAGATTTCTCAAAGAACATGATTGAAATATTCCCTTTCTATACATCTTCCCTAAAAATGTTAAGATATCATACTATAGTGATGCATGCATACCAGTATTTACAGAAGCATGATTTATAATAGCTAAATCCTGGAAGTGGCCTATGTACCCATCAGCAAATATTTGGATACAGGAAATGTGTTATGTACGCATAATGGAATACTGCTCAACATAAACAATGATAAATTTGACACATCTGTGGAAAAATGAATATACTGGAAAATACATTGAGTGAAATAAAGCAGACACACTATCTTAAGTACTGTGTGGTAAATTTCACGTGAGTGAAGACAAGTAAAACCCAGAGGGGAAAAAAAAATTCTAAAGGATGGCTAGAAAGCATAAGGAGATGGATTTCTTGCAGTAGGGAAGAAGTTCAAGGGAATAAGGGTAAAGGGTGAAGCAAAAGATAAGGATAAACCGTAAAGATATGCCATGTGTAAGAATCTAATAACTGCAATGAGTGTAAATACTACATACCTAAAGTTAATAATTTCAACAAGAACAAAACTCAAGACAATGAATTAGAGGAGAAAGGAGAGAAGTGAAGGAAAGGAAAGGTGATTTTAAGAAAGAAACAAACTATAGTATTCACTTTCAAAAAGATTGTAAATTGCGTGTACTGAAAACATGTAAAAATATTTTTTTCAAAGTTTTTAAAACATTCATGAATGTTCCTGGTCAGTTGTGTGTCATTGCATAGCAAAGAAACACAGTGTACTGTTGATTCATCCTCCAGAAAAAACTGGAGGTCCACTGGGGGATGGAAGCATGCAGAGCCCAGCATAGGAATAAGCCCTTAACACTCCATGGCATGGGAAAGAAAAATCCTCCTCATGGAGCAGCCCAAGGAGCAAAGAACTGTATCTCCCTTTGCTGTAATCCCTAGAACGACTTTTCATCTTTCCTTCTAGGTTCTTCAGTTGCTGCAGGATGCTGGATAAAGTTGGAGGAAAAGCAGCACAAGGCAGGAACACCAAGGAGAAAATGCACAGGGCTGTATCTCGCTTACAAGATGAAACTGTCCCCAAGTCTCTGTGCTCCCCTCCCCTCCCCGCTCCAGATACCAGAGCAAGTCCAGGTGGTAGAGGCAAAGGCCTTAGCTCTGAAAAGTTTCAAGGCTTTTCTTAATGATCATTTTTATTTCTTTGTATTGAATAAACCAGTTGCTGCACTAAAGCCCTTGTCATGTACAAAGCGACAGAAGAGAATTACACAATTTCAGTCAACAGAATTGCCACTGATTTCAACTAACAAATGGGAAGGAAATAGTTCCACAGAGCTGGTTAGAGGAACTGAGAAAGAAAGCGACATGCTCACTAGCTAGTGTCACTTGGTTCTTCCTGCTACTTTTATCCAGTAGGTGCATCTCTTTGTATTTTTAAAATGTAATTCTTTATAGGAAAATACATATTCCCACTAATACTCTTCAAAATACTCCCCTTCGAGCACACTTATCTCATATTTATAAACACTTTCTAAAGCAGATCTGAAGGCCACCTTGTGCCTTTAGTTGCCCTATCCTGTCTGCCTTGCTGTCCTGAATTCATTCAAATCATTGACTGCTTGTGGTGGCTTTGTTCTGAAGCGAGAGCCGGAAGTCCTGCGGTGCTGGACCTGTGATGAATAAATAAGATGAGGACAAACCAAATACTTATGCTTGATAGAAGCTGCTATAAACGTCTGACCAAAAGGTGTGATTGGAATATTTGGTGAATGTTTACATTTTAAAAATTATAAAAATACAAGGTCCATTGCCATTAATCCCCTTCAAGTTGCTCAGAATATTCTCTTGAGTTCAAATACATTTATTCCTAACAAATAATCACCCACTGTTGACTCAGTATTCAAATATTTAAAAGAAAGCATGGCTCCCACCTTCAAGAAACTTCAAATACAGTAAGAAAGCAAAAGGATAATCCCCCTCAGTTGACAGAGTTCTGCAGAAAGGCTCGAAATTTAGAAGTTGGAAATTCTGACTTTAAAATGATTCCAATTTTTAAAGCTTTACTGAAGTCCAATTGACTTCAGTATATAGTATGTACTGAAAATATATATCACAATATATATGTATATATTATTTTTGTAAATAACTTAGTGAGTTTGGACACATACCTAGCATTGTACACTGCAATTAAAGTATTAAGCACATCATTGCTTCCAACTGTTTCTTTACATCCCTTTGCTGCTGTGTGTACTTGGTAAGAACATTTCAAATAATGGCTGCCCACCCACAATGTGAAGTCCATGAAACTCAGGCATTATGTTATACTGCAAGTCTGTAGAATATCTTCATTTTGAAAGACTACAACTTCATACTTTAAAAAAAAAACTCCCCATATTTTTTTCTTTTGCCCAATTTTCTGCTTCTGTAAGTCCAGATATTTCATAAGCTTTATGCAAATGGAACTGTGCAATATTTATTCTTCTGTGATTGAAACTTTACTTAGCATAGTGTCTTCTAGAATCATGTATGTTGTTAAAAATGATAAATTTTATTTATTTTGTAAGGTCAGATAATATGACATTGCATGTGATTAGTACATTTTCTTTATTCATTCATCTGTGGATGGAAATTTAAGCCGCTGCTCTAGCACAGCTGTTCAGGAAAATGTTGCAGTGTTTACTAGCATGTAAATACTCTAAGGTCCTGAGATTAGTTCCTTTGGATATATACCCAACAGTGGGACTGCTGATGTAAAAAAAAATGTCAAAAATCACAATATTAGCAAACCTAATTCAATAACACATTAAAAAGATTATATATCTTGATCAAGCAGATTTATCATTAGGATGCAAGGATAGTTCAACATACATAAATCAATAAATGTAGTACATCACATTAATAGAATGCAGAACAAAAATCATGTGATCAAGTCAAGTACAGAACATATTTAATTAAATGTAACACCTTTTATATAAAAATTCAGAAAGTGGGTATAAGGAATATACATCATAATAAAATTAATATGACAAACTCAAAAAAAACAAATAAAAATAAAAAAGACAAATTCACAGCTAGCATCATACTCAATAGTTAAAAGGAAAAAGATCAAAAACGTATTTTCTTTAAAATTGAAGACAAGGATAACCACTCCCACTCCTATTCAACAGTGTAATGGGAGATGTAGCCAGAGTAAGTAAACAAGAAAAGTGAGTAAATTCAACGTAAATCATAATAGGAAAAATAAAATTGTCTCCTTGAAAATGGCAGGGCTTTATAAATAGAAATCCTAAAGACCACTACAAGGAACCTGGTAAAACTTATAAGTGAATTTAGTCTACAAGATCAGCATATAGATATTAGCTGTGTTTCTGTTTATTAAAGACATGACACCCAAAAGAGGAAATTAAGAATTTAATACCATTTATAATAGTATAAAAAGAACAAAATACTTAAGTGTAACAGTTAAAAAGGCAAAGGGCTTTAACACTCAAAATTGAAAGTAGGAAAATATTTGTGAATTGAAAGAAGTAACAGAGTTACAAGTGATCTAAAGATTCTTGTATCTTCCACTGAGATCAAAAGAGTATTTTTGTGTAAATAGGAGAAATTTCACATGGAACAACAAAAAATTCAGAATATCCAAAGCAATCTTAAGAAAGAAGAGCTGAACTCCGAGGACCAGTCCTTCTTTTCATATCTAGAAATACTAAAAATCTTTAGTAACTTAGGTTATATAATACCGCTATAAAGATAGACATACTAGATATTGATAAGTAATATAAACTTCAGAATTACCATCACATGCATTCAATTAACTGTATTTTAAACATGTGTACTCCCGGTGAGTGTATGGGAGAGCTTGCGGCTACCCTGCGCCCGCGGAACCTGCAGGTCCAAGACCAGGCGCAGCGTGGGTGAGATACTCTTCCACCCCTTTGGGACCCCCCCCCCCACAACACACCGAAGCATCCCCCAACAGGCCCGCCACATGAGAATTTTTGCAGCATTTTAGGGACCCCCAGATCCAGTCCTAGCCCAGGGCCAGTGACTATGTGGGAAAGCTGCCTCTTCCCCCTACTCCACCTTGTCCCTTCCAGGCTCATCTCAGGCCTGGCACACAGGTCTGGGGTGAAATCCTGTAACCACAGTCCCTGAAGAGAGAGTAGGGGACAGAACCACCCAGCTAGTCCAGCAGAAGAACATCTTGAGGGGCACAACAGTTTCACTCCTAAGGGCAGCAGCAGGAAGAAGGAGAGCACAGCAGCCAGATCCAAGCCAGGAACAGCTGGATAAATCCAAACTTTGTAGTTCTTCACATAAACTTCAGTAGGTGCTAAGGTTCTAACTGCACCAAAGCTCTACAACAAAGATCAGAAGGCAGTGCTACACAAAATGACAATGAGAAGGAGCAAAATGCAATCTTGGACCCCAAGTCCACCCATAACAAGTGCAGAGGAAACTAACATGGAACAAATTGGGAATCACACAGCTGAAAGCAATGAATCAACAGCTTCTGAAATAAAGAAAAAACTGCAGAAAGGTATACAGGAACTCAGATTGGAAATGAAAAAAGAAATCTCTGAATTAATAACATCTGCAGTAACAAATCAAATGGAGAAACATATAGAGGAAACCCAATGTTCACCCAGCACAAGTGCAGAGGACACTAGCTCAGCTCAAATGTATGAATTAATAACATCAATAGTAAATAAGCAACAGAAGAAAGTTATAGAGGAACTCACAGTGAAATTTTCTGCAATAAGAAAAGAATTCTCAGAACTCATAGCATCTGAAGTAAAGAAGCAAGGACAGAAACATAGGGAGGAAATGCAATCTGAAAAAAACAATGCAGTAAATGAATTTATATCTGCTTCTAAAGAAGACATTGATAAAAAAAAATTAGAGGAGCTTAGAAAAAGGACATATTCCATGAAAAAGCAATACAAGAAAGAAATGGATCACATGAAGCAAAGTCAAAGAGATACAGAGGAACTTAAAATCTCAGTCACAAGCTTGCAAAACCATTTAAGAAAGTGAAGACATAGTTTCAGATCTTGAAGATGCTGGTGCAGCTAGTGAAAAGGTAAGAAAGGATCTCTTAACAACAACTAGGATGCAGGAAAAAATAATCCATCACCTGCATGATGTTACAAAAATGAACAATGTGAGCCTAATAGGCATCAATGAGAAAGAAGGAGTCAATAAAAATAACATTAAAAAAATGGGCAAAAGTAATAGCAGAAAACTTCCCAAATATGAGGAAACAATCTGATATT